>WBZZ01000593.1:0-12500 GCA_019918135.1 Paulinella micropora
CCCGCGAACCACCTCCAACATGCGGTCTTCAGGTCTGGCTCTCTCTGTCTCTTCCAACCGGCAACTCTGTTTGTGTACGTGGCTTGTGCGCCAACAGGTACACCGCCTGCCTGTGCCGTATGTGCCTCCGTGAGCGAGTCCATGTTTGAGCATGCACTCATCACTTCTTGAAACAGTGTTGACGGAGCAACGCTTTGAACCGTATTTTCGAACACGTGTGTCTCGAGGAAGTTCTTGGACTTCACTGAGCTAAACGTCGAGCATTGTTGTATGAGCTGAGTAAGCTTACTCGGGTTAACTGTGTGTAACGCCGAAAAGAAATAGAGGATGATCGACTTGCGGCCATAGAATAGCCCATAGGAGGAAACTACCTCCGTAAGGGTCGCCGCCAAGCCAACAGCACTCCTCAAACTCATCGCCACTGTCTCAAAGATTTCAAATCCTATGAGAGTACCAGTGCAGAGATGCTGGTATCCATGAGATTGAAAATATGAAATGAGTGTGGCCACCGCCAGTTCACACTGAGCGTCTAGGCCTGTTGCATTGTTTCTCTTAATCTCCTCCTTCTTTCTCAAAAACTTGTACTGTGTCAGATCAAATCCCTCCGAGACTAGAGATTGGTCAAAAACAGTAACAAGGGCCTCGTATTCCTGCGTTTCGTCGCAAGGAAAAGCCTTCATGCAGGCATTGATCTCTTTGAGCTTGCTCAAAAGCGAAGCATCAGAGTCTTTGTCTGAGCTCGTCTTGGCATATAGCATGAGACTTGCCACTCCTCCTTTCTTCCCCTTGAAGGCATTTATGATGTTCTGTCTGTCCTTCTTCTCCGTGTTTGTGACCACCACCGTAGTTGAGCCCGAGGGTGCAGGGGCTGGTGGGGCAGGAGCTGGTGGGGTCAAATATGTCGGAGGGTGTGTCTTTGCACCACTCACTTTTGCTTTCATTCTTTCCAGTCTCATCGTCTTCTCGAACTCCTCATTCTCTTTCGCCTTCTTCTTCTCAGATATCACCAGCTTTTGAGCATGAGTGATAAAGGCCACCAATTCAGAAGCAGATCTGAGAAAATTATATTTCTCCACATATTGGTCAACACCTGCTTTGTTGGCGACCGGTGGTGCGTTACTAAGTGATTTAAGGACAGAGTGATCCTTGGTAGGAATCCATCTCTTCCATGCCTCCTTGTGCAGTAACGCACCCATCAACAGTCTGATCTTGGTCAGAACTCTGTCGGTCTTCTCTAACTCATCAATCACAGGATGAGTTTCTCCTGCTGCCTTAATGCTTTTTTCCATCTCTGCCTTCCCCTCCTCCAAGGCCTTTATTTCCATTGTAAAAAAATGAAATATGCCACTCGAGTTTTTCGAACCCAGATTGGTCTTCATTTTTGTTACATCGACTGCCTCCTGACCAGTCGCGAGGAATCTGGCCGTTGCTCTTGGGTTTGTGTACTGGAGGTAACCCTCACATCGTGGGCCGTATGTACGTTCCCAAATCAGGGTTTGAGTGTACACCCCAAAGATAGCATCGAGTAATTCAAGGTGGGTGTGTGTGTCCCCAAACTTGATATGCTGTATCTTCTTTCTCTCTTCTGGATCAGAGACCAGTTTGCCGAGGAGCTGTGCTGTGTTTGATAATAGGATATAGACATCCTTTTTAGCACGACTTTTCTCTCTTCTTTGATCCTGAGGGATCCACACATAGGTGTCCTTCTCTACCCCCATCTTGTTATCAAACTCTTCTTTAGTGAGGTCATAGTGGTCTTGCACCCACTGTTGTTCCTCCACTGTGATCTCCTCTCCATCACTATGAATCAAGTCGATCATTTTTCGTCCTCCTCCTCCCGTGTAGGCAGGTGGTAAGGGATTACCATATGCTCCTCCTCCTCCCGTCTCTTCTTGTTCAAATCCTCCTTCATCTTCGTCTCCTCCATATCTTCCTTCATCATCCCAGCCCTCTTCTACTCCTCCTCCTACTCCTTCATCTCCTCCTCCTCCTTCATTCAATCCTCCTCCTCCTCCTTCATTCAATCCTCTTCCTCCTCCTCCTCCTGCTTCTTCTTCTTCTCTTCTTTGATCTGCCTCCGAGAATTCACTCACTTCGGCGATCTCTGTCGACATGATGTCGTAGTAGTGATCAACAGGAGGACAGTGTCAGCTCCTATGTTTGGTTTTTGTTCGTTTGTGTTCTGTTCCTCCTTCAGTCGATTGACTAGTGAAGAGAGAAACTAATAGAGAGGGTAGGATAAGATTCCCTGTCCTCTATGAAACACTGTTTGTATGTTTGTTTTTGTTTGAGAAAAATATTCTTTGAGACTTTCTCCGATTTCTTGTTCTCCTTACTCAGATTACTTTCTCCTCCTTCTTTTCTATATTGTATCTAGTATGAGGCACTTGGACCTACACACAGATAGTAATAGAGAAGCTAGAAAAGCTCTCCTTGAGAAGTCGACAGTCGGTCGGATAGGTTCTCAGACCTACCTTTAGAAAACGATCAGAGATTTGCAAAAATACTCTGACGTATGTGTGAGATAATGCAGATAAATGCACAAACTAGAAGGGTAGAGTGTTGTGCTCCTGTCCCTATGCTTGTTTGTGTTTTGTGTGTGTTCCTTCACTCTTCTGTCCACCTCCTTCTTCTTGGTCTCTGTGTGAGAACAGCAAGAACGACAGAGAGTTTGTATCTGATGTCTCCTTGTGAGCACACAGATACTGATTGGGCTAGAGGGTACGAGACACCTGCTTGAGACTAATCAAATTATTTGTTTTGTGAAAGAGTTATGAGGGAGCTGTGTTGGAGTATTTGTTTTCGTCTGACGTCCCCGTGTGAGACAGGTCAGTGAAAATTCACTCTGTTGCCTGTGTGGCAAAGCAGAAAGAAATCACCCTAGTGATGTGGACTCCAAATGTAATGCCCCCAACGATAGCTCGTAAAAAGTCGGTAATACAACCAAACACAGTCCTCAAAAGATGAGAATGATGTCTCGTTATATTAGCTTAGTGAAGCTAAAAAGGAAAACGGCAACAGACCAGGAATAAAATGGCATCAGGTCCAATCCGGACAAATAATACTGAAAAACAAGCTGGTGCACCTGTCACCAGGAAAAGATACTTTTTACCGGCTATCCGGGGGGTGATGCCTACACCAACGATAGCTCAATTGAAGAGTAAGTCGGTAATATAACCAAACACAGTCCTCAAAAAGAGAATGATGTCTCGTTATATTAGCTCAGTGACGCAAAGACAAAAAGCCGCCAAAAGACCAGGATCAAATTGATTTCAGACGTGTCCGGCCAGACGAAATCTATAAATAAGTTTTTTACAGGCCCATGATAATTCGGGGGGTGATGTCCACAGTACCCCCTCCCAGTTTTTTATGGCGGAACTTCGTTTCCGACATAATACGCTTTGAACTGATTTCTTTTCTGACTAAGATTCGTTTAGAGTTATGTATGAAGATACATCAACCCACGAATTAGCCGTTATAAAACAACAATGATACTTGCCCCGGTACCAATCGTATATATACTCTAGCACATTCAGTATATATATTAAAATCTTCCTCTTTCTTCTGTCGATAAGATATTTGTGCAGTATGTCCAAGTATAATGTTTTATGGTTGAGTAATAATGTAATGTCGCCATTTCCATATATATGTAATAACCGGTCGTCGGTTTCCATAAATACATTTACTTTTTGTGAAGACATACCCTTGTATAAATCGGTATCATTTAATATAGTGTCAGGTGATCAAGTCTGACGACTATATCCGAAGTTGGGTTGAGTGCGCCCTAACCTTGCGATATGCCGATACAAGTAGAGATCGATGGAATCCGGTGTAGCAGTTCATGTTTTAAAATATATCAGTTCTTGATTAGACTGTAGAGTCTTTAATGAGATTATCATTCTGGTACTAATGCGGGTCGTATCCAGGAAACACCATCGCTCACTCAAATAGCGATCCCGTAACGGTGCTGTTTCGTGGCCGTCTCGTCTGTCTCTGCCGAAGCAAGAGAATAGAATGCCTATTTTTTGTCAGCTGTGTCTTGTTAATCTCTAGAAGAATGAATGCTGTAGTAGCTTTAATATCTAAATAAGGTTGTCGGGACGATATTGGATCAATGCTATGTTCGCAATCGATCAGGTCCACAATACTTCTAGAGAAAAAAATACTTACTATAGACGCCGTTTACGCGCGCGGACTCCTTTACCTGGTGGAGGACCTCCAACCAAAGTTAAGTCTAAGGTAGACTGTTCGAGGACGTCCCAAATTTTGTGAGGGATTGCGCCTTTGTGCCAAGTCAAAAGGAATGTCTAGCACCCCTCGTGGTAGTGCTTGTATGGTCCACGCGGTATGATCTTTATCTGTAGGAGATATGGTATCATCCCATGTCTCAAGTTTCTTGGCGTCTTTATATACTGGAAGGTATTGTCTTACTTTAGGATCTTCCACTGGATCCGGACTCCTCCAGAAATGTAAGACTGGTTGTATTATTTGTGCCGCAGTCGAAATTCGATTTGATCGCGTATGGCGTTTGTGAGGTACTGCCATGACTCTCATGAGGTATAAATCTGAGAGCGTGTCATCGGCTACGTGTTGAGCCGCAGGCCTCAACAAGTAAAAATCGTCTTTGGCCCATGAAATATGTCCAATCGCATCTCCTTCTTTCCAACTAGGGTGAACGAGAGTGTCATTGCCCGCGCGAGGGTCTTGATCTCCGTCATCGCTCCCCTCTTGATGGACTCCTTGCGAACGTGCCGTCCTTATCGCCTTTCTCGGTCGGTCGTAGATAAGGTCATTTTGCGCTCTCCTTATTTGCGCCTCCGTGACCTTTCCTTCCGGCACGTTCGACTCCACCCTTTTGCGGGTCTGAGTCCCCGCCGCGCTTTTGCGGTCTGTGGCCCGCTTGTTCTCCAGCTCAGCCTCCTCCTTTTCCGCAATTGGTGCCCTGTAGGCATCCCGTTCCGAGATATCCTCCTTACGGATTGGTGGGACCTCTTTAAAGTCAGCCTCCATCCGTTTGAGTGCTTGATCAACGGACTCATCTTCAAGTAGGAAGGGATCATACTTAATCAGCCTTCGTACATTGACTATTTGAACTTTCCATCTGCCCCTGATTTTATAATTCAAAGGCCCCATCTGTTCCATGATCTGGTATGGTCCTTTCCAGTGGATGAACGGCTTCGAGCTGACTCCCTGAGGAACCTGAGGATGGTACAGTAGTACAATATCCCCGACCTGAAATCTGACTTGATCCAGGTGTGCCTGCCTGACACCTTCAGCATCAGTCTTCCTGCGCTCCGCCTCCCTATGCGCCTGTACTATTTGCTCCGCCTCCATCTTCGCCCGAAGTCTCATCCCAAACAGCTCATCCTGATCTGCCCATGAATCTTTTGGGTGCAGCAGTGAGACTGGGATGGCGAGCGGGTGCATAGACCCCTCAAGGCCGCGCTGAAGATGTATTGTATGAAGAAGGAGAACCAAAAGGCATGGGTGGAGGCAGCATCCTCGTTTGCCTTTGGTATGAATTGCCTACCCTCTACAGCGTTAGGTGGTTCAAAAGGTTCCGTCTCGCCATACCAATTGGTATATGGGCGTGAGCCCGCATATTGCCATTTCATGCCGTAATATGCAGATAGCTTGTCGATGACTTCATAATCAAAGTCAGAGCCTCGATCTGAGCATATTTTTCTCGGCACCCCAATCTGTGAGATGATCCTGTCAATCAACGCCTTGGCTGTTGTTTCGCCCGTAACGTCTTTGACTGGGACCACCCATACATAGTTGGTGGCTCTGTCTATGGCCGTTAGAAGGTATCTGTAACCTTCCGTCGTGACCGGGAAGGTCCTACATGATCGGTGTGTAAGAACTCGAACATTCCTAAGTGTAAAGGAAAAGTCCCGATCAGGCCAAAATTCGCCTTCAATGGTGTTTTGGATGTCTTGCATGGGATGTATGCATTGACCTGTTCATCAATATTCTCCTTCATCTTCTTCCACCAGAATCGTCTCGAAATGAACATATGCGTTCTTTGTCGGCCCGGGTGCGCCAGTAGTGGGCAGTTATGAGCAGCGACAAAAATGATGTGTCTGAGTTTCTCAGGAACCCAGAGAGTCCATTTGTCTGGTTGTGATGTATAGCGCCCGTGTTGGCCTTTGTACCACAAGAGACCGTCTCTCAACCCCATCTCCTTTTGTTAATCCTTAATCTCCTTTGTCATTTTCAGCTCGTTCGGGTTCTTGTATAGCTGTATTAGCTCTTTGAACTCCGGATCGAGAGCCTGTTGCTGTCTCCATGCAGTGGGTGAGGCTATGTGGATAGTCCCATCCTCTAGCTGCACTCCTATCCTCTCAGGGTTTTCGTCTAACTCATTGTTCTCCTGCGGGGGTTCCGCATATGCTTCTTGCTTAATCTCTTCTTGTTTTATCTCCGCCTTCATATTCTCATATGCTTCATAGGACCACTTAGCATCCTCGAGGACATGTGCTGTACAACATATCCCATGATCCGGACCTTGCGGGCTATGACGTAGACCCGATCGGTTATATCGGACCCCTCTCGCCATCTGCATCGACTCGATATGATGCACTTCGTATGTGCAGCGTGGGGATAGATCCTCCATTTCTGCTGATGATACGAGAGCTGCCACTTCTGAGTGAAACTCTAGCCTGGAGAGGCTGTCAGCGACAACATTTCGCTTGCCGGGTAGATGGACCATTGTAAAATTGAAACATGACAAGAATGCCTGCCATCTCGCTAGACGGCCAGTCTGTTCATGATTCATCAGCCATAGTAAATTCTGGTGATCAGTCCTTACTATAAACTGAGGTCCACCCCATAAATACTCTCAACCGTTTGAGGGCCCAGACCACCGCCAGTGCCTCTCTCTGTCTCGTACAAGAGTTTCGCTCCGCCGAGCACAACTTTCTACTTATAAACATGATCGGGCGCAACTTTTTCTCCTCATCTTCCTGTTGTAAGACTGCGCCGATCGCAAACTTTGATGCGTCTGTGTCGACTACGAATTGCTTCGAAAAGTCGGGCATCATCAGCACGAGTCCGCCATCCTTCGGATCTTTATCGATGAGATCTTTGAGCGTGTTGTACGCTTCTAAGGCTTCATCATCCCACTTCTCAAAATCACCGAAGTCGATCATTCTCTCCAACTTAGCCCGAGCTGCACCCAAATTGGGTATGAACTGGCTGTAATATTGCGCAATCGCAAGAAATGAGTGCAGCTCTGTGCGATTCTTCGGCCTCTGCCGGCTCATGATCTCCTCCCTCTTCTCTTTGGATATCGAGACTCTATTGTAAGAGATTTCGTACCCCAAATATGTCACGCTTGTCTTTGCGAGTTGACATTTCTTCAAATTACATTTCAGGCCAAATAGTTTGATACGCCTGAAAATGTCTGTTAGATGGTCAATGTGCTCTTCCATCGTATTGGAGTACACGATAATGTCATCGATGTAACAAAATGCGTACTCTCCCGCCTTCTGTCCTCTTCTCCTCATGAAACCTCCTTCTGTCTGGATGTTTTGCATCGCTTTCTGAAAGAGTCCCGGGCCTGTTTAAGTCCCATCGGAAGTACTTTCCACTGATATATCTCCATTCCTACTACAAATGCAGTCAGCCATTTGGACTTTTCATCCAGTGGAATTTGCCAGAAGCCATTCTTCAGATCAATGACTGAGTATAGCTTGGCGTTCCGCAATACTCGCCTTCCTTCTTCAAAGTAGGTAATGGATTTCGTTCCTCCTCTAAAATTTTATTGGGGCATAGTTAACCGTTAAGCGCCATTCTCCTCCCGGTTTAGGCACCAGTCTCGGTTGGGAAACTATTGGAGATGTCGATCTCTCAATGAAATCCTCATCGAGTAACTGCAGTGCTTGTTCTTCTGCGATCTTTGCTTCATGCGGGATATCAGGGAGTCGTCCCCTTCTCCTCGGTATAAACTCCTGTCTGTCCTTCTCTTCCACCTTTACGTGAAAGCAATACCCGTTGGTAATATATACATCGGCCCCTGCTCCTTCTTCAAATCTCGCCAACGATGGGCACCTTTTTCCCATGCATATAATCTCCTCTTTCCTCTTTTCAATGAGATCGTCTATCGACTTTTTATCCCATTGTGTAGAGACTGTAGCCGTATAGACCTCCGCCTCTCTCTTGTCTGACAGGTTTGAACCATCTTTAGACACCGCGTCCGTTGGCATATATGCCTCATATGCGTGTGTAATTGCCACATGTTTCCCTTCCGATGCTATCCTTAGGTGTAGGGCCTCGTATGAGTCAATAGCATGGAGAGAGTCGACAGTATATTCTTCTCCTGGCTCTACGCAGTATATGACTCTTTTGGCGGCGCAATCAATCACTACGTTCATTGTCGCCAGTTGGTCGTACGACAAAAGAACAGATCCGTGGTATTCGGGGACAACGTACAAGTCCACTCGATATACTCGTCCGGATTTCAATTTAAAATTTAAAGTGATGATGCCCGTTATATCCGTCCGACTACTAACTCCTTTCAAGGTGCCCGATGATTTTTTCATATTAGTTTCTAACCACGCATGGTGTTTCGTAGTAAATTTTCGGCCGACAATATTAATATTCGCCATAGTATCATTACCAACGTTTATAAAGGTATTCAATGTTTCACAAAAAAGGTTCGTATAGCATAAAGCGTCTGGCAGGTGACTTTTTAAGGCCAATACAAGGAGCTTGTGTTCTAAAATCTGTATCCTTTTCTCGAGGTTCGCCTCCTCCTCCCTTTCCGCCGTTTTTGTAATGTCTTTTTGGGTATTGTTCACAGGCGAATGATTGTCCTTGCTTTCTCTGTTTGAGACCGTGAGGAGAGGTTGATGTCCTCCATCCTCCTTGTCTATTGCCTGTCTCTGCAAGTTGATAAGATTGATTGCCGGTTCTATTCTTACTTTCTTCGGCTGTGGCTGCGACAGGCCCGCCTGCTTTCTCTTTGCCAGCGCTTTACTCGCCTGCCTTTGAGTTGGTCTATGGCCTGCTGTGGGATCTTAGACTCACTTGTACCCTTGGTTGGGACCTGAGTCGGCATCAGTGTCGGTAGTGGTTGCGGCTGATGTCGCATAGGCCTGTGGTGCTGAGGAACTCGAGCTTGAGCTCGAGCCGTCTGCCCAGCCCCCATCTCTGTGGTACGGGCGCTCTGCGCTGCCGTATCCACCTCGGCCAACCCATCTTCCTCCTCCTCTACCTTGAAATACATCTCTTCCTCCTCCTCTTCTCACAAATCCTCTCTCCCCACCGCGAGTGTATCTGCCTCGTGCGAAAGGGGCTCCTCCTCGATTGATTCCTCTCCCTCCTCCTCTTCCTCGTGTTCCACCTCTTCCTCTACTTGCGGCTTCTATGGCTGCCGTCTTTTGATCATCTCTAGCGAAAAGAGAATTGATCGCGTCAGCTAGTTCGTGGTCATGGTCCGCGACATCCTGTAATTTCCACCACTGATCCTTGCGCAGTCGGCACAGAACGGCGACGGTGTTGGTTTCGTCCGACCGTACGTTCTTGAGGAGTGTGTTTCGGATGCGGGTGTCCTCGACATCGTGGTTGTACGAGCATTTCTTATTTGTGTGTTTGAAGCATTGTGCCCGTGCCCACCAACGAATACAAGGTGTGTTAGCTTCACGACTGTTCTCTCTTGGTCGCTTTCCTAGAGATCGTTGCGTATGTGCGGCTTGCGGTTGAGCAGAAGCCCATGCAGAACCGATCAAGGATGCTGTCTGGCTGTCGAGCCTCTGACAAGCGGTCATTACTTCGGTCCACAACATTTTTGGGCTCACGGCCTTAGTCGTGGCCTCAAAGACGCTCATCTCCAAAAAGTTCAAGTGCTTTACCTTGTCGAAGGTTTTGCAGTCTTGCATGAGCAGTGTGAGCTTATTTTTGTTGTAGACGTGCAAAGCACTGAGGAAATATAGGAGTATGGCTTTGTGGTTATAAAAGAGAGTGTACTGGGTGCCCACATTTGTTAAGACAGATCCAAGCTGAGTGACAGACTGCAACTGCTCCGATACTAAGTCGAAAATTTCAAACCCAATCAATGTGCCTGTGCACAAGTGTTGGTATTATCCACTTGCCTTAAAGTATCGAATGAGGGCAGCAATGGCCAGAGTACAACTCATCTCTGCATGTCCACCTTTCCTTGCTAGCTCCTCCTCTCCTCTGTACTTCTCGTAAGTTATACGATCAAAACCAGCTCCAAGGAGGGATCGATCACAGAGATGTTCTAGGACTTCATACTCCTGCTCCACCTCATACTGGTTTTGCTGGAAGCATCTGTCCATCTCATTGAGCTTAGTCATGAGGGTCTTCTCTGTGTCAGCCTCATCGGCAGTGATAGCATAGAGCTTAAGGCCCCCTCCCCCAATTTTGATTTTAGCTAGGGCTGCCTGCAACGCCCGCTTTTTCTTCTGGGAGTCAGTCAAATTAATTACTGTTCCTCCCCCTTGGGGTCCTCCTCCTGTGGGTTCTCCTCCTGCTTTCTTGGGTGCTGGGTTAGATGTGGTAGGTGGAGCCGTTGGCTGTGGAGCCACCCGTGCTACTGCCATTGCCACAGCTATCTTCTCCTTCTGCTCCTTCTCCTCTTTCTGTCTCGTCTCTTCTTCTTTCACCTGTCGTGCTAGATGAGTCACGAACTGTGCAAGCCCTGTGGCACTAGAGAGGAAGTGTGCCTTTTCTCTCATGGAAGACTTATCAGCTCTGTTATTATTTGGGATTGTTGTGAAGGGCCTTTAATGAGAGTGTGATTCTTCGTGTGGGCCCATTGCTTCCATGTTGGTTTTTGCTCCTTCCCCTCAAAGAGGCCCTTATGGAGTTGTGTGAGGCGTTCAAGCACCTGACAAGACTGGTCAACCTCCTCGTAAACAGGATGTTGCCTTGTGTTGTCTTTCAGGGCTTTGTACATCTCGTTGTAAGCCCGTGTGAAGGCAGTTACAAAAGCCTCAAGGGCAAACTCAATGCCACTTTGGTTTCTACCTTCGAACTTTCTTTCTAGATTCTTGATATCAGTGGGGATACCACAGACAGAGCCATGCTGCAGTTGTGCGTTTATTTTTCCACTGTATGTTTGTGCGTTCATGAAATTCCGCAACGAGCACAGCAGCGTAGAGTGTTGCAGATATGTCGTATATGTCGCACAGTGTAAGAGTGTCGCCATATTTGATATCCTGCAAGGCGCTCTTTCGTGCTCAAACCTCACTTTGTTGAAGAGAGGCTTCGCAAGGCCGGAAATTTCGATCAGGAGGTTGCTTTGACCTTGTCCTGGTCTATTCCTTTTATCGTAAGGAATGTAGATGTGAGTTTTATAATAGGTTGGGTAGTTAAGGAAGAAGGACTCTTTATCATCATATGTAGCCAACTGTTCCCATGTATTTGGGATATTCTGGCCAACATCCTCCATCTCTCTCTCTGCCTCTGTCAGTGGAGAGCCTCCAGTCTGACCTGCACTCGCTTCTTGTGCATTACCCCCCCCTGTCGACTCTACATCGGTTATATACGTATACTCCTCTCTCTCCTCTCCGTCTCTATCCCCCCTCTCTTCTGAGTACTGAGTCTCCTGCTCCTCTCCTCCTCACTAGGACCATAATCAGTTTGTGTCACACCAGCCTGCTCATTCTCGTCTTCCATCTTATGTTATGAGAGTCACGTCTGCTTTTTTTTTTTTTTTTCCCTCTGTTATTCTTATCACTCTATGCAACCTTCTTCTCCTTCTTCCTTTTCTCTGTTGAAATAGTTATGGTGCGTCAGGCCCCACACAGAGATAACGATAGTTTGGTCAAAAGAGCTGTTTTGTAGAAGTCATTCTGTCGTCGGACAGTGCTTCGATGCTTGTCTTGTTCTTGTGTGAGAGATGTGCAATTTCCTCTGATTTCTGCAGAGAAAATGCAAGGAAAATAGTTCAGAATAGAGAGTGGGAGTGCTTTGCTCGTTTCTCCTCTGTCTGTGTGTTTGTTTGATGTTTGTTTCGCACTTGTCCTACTTGGCTTTATGCAAGCAGCAAGAGGGAGTGGAGTAGGTGTGGTCTGGTGTCTTGTAGAAGAGCACACAGAAGCCAAATGTGCACAAGGGCTAAAGGTTATGCCAGCTTGTGACAAATTGATTGCTTGTTTGTAAGTTTTTTGTTTGAGGATGAGTAGGAGTGCTTTTTTTCGTCTGATGTCTGTGCGACAGATCTGCGAAAAATAATTTTGTGCTTATCTGATGTCTGTACGACAGATCAGAAAAGATAGCTATGGACTCCAAATGTACTATCCCCAACGATAGCTCAATGGAAGAGTAAGTCGGTAATAAAACCAAACAAAGTCCTCAAAAAGAGAATGATGTCTCGTTATATTAGCTCAGTGACGCAAAGACAAAAAGCCGCCAAAAGACCAGGATCAAATTGGCATTTCAGACGTGTCCGGCCAGACGAAATCTATAAATAAGTTTTTTACAGAATAATTCGGGGGGTGATGTCCACAATCATGATTCAACCAGCGGCCCTG
>WBZZ01000593.1:17500-21135 GCA_019918135.1 Paulinella micropora
ATCCACAAGAACATTGATGATTCTGTAAGTGTGCTTTTGAACCTAAGCACAACGGCTTTACATTCATTCCTCATAACAGTCGCGGTTATGATTGTCAGTTTATTCTTAAGCGGTTGGTGGATAACGGGCAGGCACCATTTGTCATTTATCAAGGCGGTAAGATAATGATGATGACTTTGAAGAAATACCGCTTCATTGATAGTTTGAGTTTTCTTACGATGCCGTTGTCTGACTTTCCTAAAACATTTGGATTGAAAGAACTTATAAAAGGCTTCTTCCCTCACTTCTTCAATACGGATAAGAACAAAAATTATGTTGGTGTTATGCCTCATAAAAAGCACTACGGCTACGACACTATGAAAGATAAAAAGAGAGCGGAATTCTTAGAATGGTATGAAAGCCAAAAAAATAACACATTTGATATGCAATCGCGGAATACTGTCATAGCGATGTTGACGTTTTGAGAAGGGGTTGTATGGATTTTAGAAAGCAGTTTCTAGAGTTTGGTATTGACCCGTTTCAATATACAACTATTGCAAGTTGTGTTATGGCTTTGTATCGTGCTAAATTTATGCCATTCAATTGCTGTATTGAAGGCGGAGAAGCAAAACAGGATTACATCTCGGGCTTGTGTTTAATGGATAGCCTACAGAAGCAGGTTAGACAAAACGGATATCAAACACGCATTCAATGGTGGTGAAAAGATGTTTCAACTTGGTCAATCCCGTGTGTATGTAGATGGTTTGGATGAAAAGACGAAAACCGCTTACAAATTTCACGGATGTCTCTGGCACGGATGTCCAAAGTGCTTTAATGGTAATACAATCAATACCAATAAGAATAAGACGATGGGCGAACTATACAAGGCAACAATGAGACGAGAAAAAGAACTCAAACAACAAGTCAGCAAAATAATAAGTATCTGGGAATGTGGGAGATTAATGAAAACAAGTGAAAGCCCAGCGGAAGATACTAATGAACGAATTACGGAACAAGAAGGGCTGAACCCGCGAGAAGCAATGTTTGGAGGTAGAACGGATGCTCTAACATTCTATTGGAAATCACGACACAACGACAAATACGCGAAATACATTGACATATGCTCTCTGTATCCTACCATTATGTTTTACGACCTTTACCCTAGCGGACACCACGAAATCATACGACCCAGTAACGATGAGGATAGAAAGGATATGAAAAACAAAATCATAAACAGAGAATATTTCGGAGTGGCTAAGGTTAAGATGCTACCACCTAGAAAGTTACTTCATCCCGTTTTACATAAGGCGGATAGAGGAAAACTAGTATTACCTGTGCGACAAGTGCGGAATGACTGAACAAAAGGATGAATGTAAACACACTGATAACGAGCGAGCAATAATTGGCACTTGGGCAACACCCGAAATCTACAAGGCCTTAGACAAAGGCTACAAGCTAATTAAGGTATATGAGGTATGGCACTGGAAGGAGCAGAGCAGTAGCCTGTTCAAAGATTACATAAAAAACTTTCTTAAAGGTTAAACAAGAGTCAAGCGGATATCCTGATGGTTGTATTACACAGGAACAAAAAAGAAACTATATTGACAGTATGGAAGTCAGGATGGGTATTAAGATGGACGAAAACAAAATAGAATAAAACCCCGGAAGGCGAGCGGTTGCTAAGTTGTGCTTAAACTCGTTGTGGGGCAAGTTGGGTGAAAAGCAAAACAAAACTCAAAACAAAATGATAAAAGATAAAGATACCTTATACAAGTTAATGAGCGACAAGTCAGTCGATAACATAAACATAAACATTATTAACGACAAAATAATAGAAGCGAGTTATGACCTTAAACAAGATGCGGTAAGCGACCCCGTGAAAACAAATATTGTAGTTGCTTTGTTTATGACTTGCCATGCGAGGATTAGACTATATGAGATGATGGACAAACTAGGGAACCAAATTCTATACCATGATACGGACAGTGTCATATACACAACAGACTTAACGAAAGGCGAAACAGATGTGAAAATGGGTAAGCTGTTAGGTGAATGGACGGACGAACTACACGGAGAAAAGATTATGACCTTTATCGGAGGCGGACCAAAGTGTTATGGATATTTATTAGATAACGGCAAAGCAAGTATAAAGTCAAAGGCTTTAGTATCAATTACGAAAACAATAAATCATTAAATTTACCAAATATGTTAAGTGTCATCAGTTGCGGACTTGGTATTAAAAACAGCGACCTTATTGAGAACGGCAAGAATGAATTGTTAGAGTTGCTTAAGTCTCAGGAAGAAAAATTGATTGCTAAACGAATTGAAAAATCTGGCAAAGTTGTTATTGTAGAAAATAGCAAGATAAGAAGAGACAAACAACATAAACAAATAACGAGTGAACATTTAGAAAAAATATTCAGCTTTACTTACACTAAAAGAAATATTATAGGTATTGTAGACAATGCGATTGAGACTAGACCATTCGGTTATTAAATGTAGGGGCAAGCCCCTACAACCCCAAGGGGTTTGATAGATTTTCTTTCAGAAAATCGGTTTGTTTGAAAAACAAACTCTGCGAATCCTTGCTTCTCAAAGCAAGAAGGGGTTTCCCCTTTCTAATGAAAAACTTTATAGATATATTTTTTTACCTTTACCTTTAAAACTTCTAATTGTATGAATTCCTTTTTTTGGATTCACTAACTTAGTATTTACAGCCGTAGCTCCTAATAATGAAACAGGGTCAAATGCTGTTCGGTAGTTCGTGGTTAGCTTTGCAGTCTTCGCCCGCTTACCTTTCGGATTTACCTTGACAGCAACTCGGTCAATCACTCCTTCAATGAGGTCTTTCGTGCTACTGCCTTTATTGTATGTGGTCGCCTTCACCCCCGTCTGTCGGCTTAAATCTTTTGCTTTTGTGCCACCTAACGAATGACCCGTCAGCTCTACATTATCCTTACCATATTTCTTTATTACTTCATTAACCAGCTTCTGCTCTTCTTTATATCTCAGGGTCCTTTTTAATACTCCCTTCACCAATGCGACATCGGTTAATAGGTCCCTTTTATCCACACTTCCCCTAAATGCTACAATCGCCTTACCATCTTTTTCATACACTGTTGATTTTTCTTTGCTGGAAACTGGCTTCCATCCGTCAGCCCCTTTTCGTTCTGATGAAGATAAATAGACATCCTCTGATAAACTACCACTACCGCCTTTTTGCCGTTTGTATTCTTTGCTCGCCTTTTTAAATGCTCTTTACATTACAATAACGGTTAGAATAATTTCTGACAGCAGTTACTCGTGATATGACAGTTACGTCATTTATTATATGTCGATAGGACTGATTTACCTATTATTTACGACTAACCTAATTAATGAATTTGGCATTGTCAGCCAGTCACATGTTATGGTTTTGCCGCCTTCAGTTTGGCGGTAATAATTTTACTCGTAAATCTCTCACAATCTGTTCAACTGCGAACTACCAAAGTGTCCCGGTCTTCAACCCGGCCTCTGTCAACTAAGCTACCGGATATAATAATACATTGGGTTATGAGTGCTTCTGCGACGAAGGATGCGGCGACTGTGATCCTGCAAGGCAAGGCGCCTGCGTTCATCGATGTTATTAAGGGGAGAAGCTGGGATGACTGGTTTGC
>WBZZ01000594.1:0-112500 GCA_019918135.1 Paulinella micropora
GGTCAGCTACGCAGGAGCTTACGTAAACTTCAACCAGACCTGGGGTAGCTCAGCGCGGCTTGTCTCTGTTAGTGTGATCAGCACCCCGGCGTTTGTCACTCCTTATATGGAAGGCGGCTGTACTAACAACGCAGGCTGCCCATCCCACTCCGCTGTTTCGGAGCTGGTAGTCTTGGGCTCTAGCAACGGCGGGACAAGCTGGACCTACCTGGCTAAGAGCCCAGCCGCTTGGAGCAGCTGGGCCCCCGAGCAAACAAAAACACTAACCTTAGATCAGTCGCCTCCCACTAGCTACAACGCGTACCGCTTTGTTATCCTGCGCAATTTTCATTCGTACTCAATCAGCAACTTTAGGTGCAGCTCCGCCGCCGTCTTCGGCGACCTCAGGGTCACACTGGACGTACCCTCGTGCGAACTGCCCAGCCAGTCGCCCAGCCTGTCGCTCAGCCTGTCGCTCACCTCTAGCCCGACCCGCAGCGCCAGCGCGAGCCGAACGACCAGTTCCAGCCTGACCACCTCCGCCACGCTTTCGCCTACCGTCAGCCTCACGCCTACCTGTAGCTCCACGCCGTCGTCATCCCCTTCGCTATACTCCAGCCGCAGCAACACGCCTACCCAGAGCCTCACGAGCTCGCGCACCGGCAGTGTGACTCTCAGCCCCTCGATCACACCGTCCCCCGACGTGAACGAGTGCAGCCGCCCAGACAATGGGGGGTGTGGCGCCAACGGGGCTTGCACTAATACCCCGAGTTCTTTCTATTGTACGTGCAATGTAGGCTTTATCCAGGCCGGCGCCAAAGCACTAGTGTCACCTGACGGCCTGTACGGCTGGACGGTGAGCGTCAGTAGCGCGAGCGCCGGCTCCGCCAACGCTGTGGCCGACGGCGCCGCTACCACTTATTGGAGCTCGACCTCCGGACAATATGGTACCACCCTGGTCGGCTCTACCTGCACCAATACAGCCTCAGCCTCCTCGCCGGTCACAGTAGCCAGCGGGAACAATTATGCGGGCGCTTACGTCACATTCACCCAGTCGACCGGCAACTCTGCGCCGCTCCTGTCGGTAGCAGTAACCGCGACTACGAATACTTTTACTCCTACCGGCCTAGGGTCATGTACTCAGAGTTCACCCGGCTGTCCGGTCTACCAGGCAGTCTCGGAGCTAGTGGTCCTGGGTTCCAGCGACCTAGGCAACAACTGGACCTACCTAGCTTCGAACCCAGCCGCTTGGAGCGACTGGTTCTTTGGCACGACCCAAACCCTGACCTTGAACCTACCCCGAGCCTACAACGCGTACCGTTTCGTGGCTCTGCGCAACTACATCAAATTTAATGGGAGTAGCATTGCCTGCCCGTCCATAGTAACGCTGGGTGACTTGAGCGTGACGCTGGACGTGCCGCTGTGCGAGCTGCCCACCCAGACGCCCACCCCAACGCGTTCGCTCACTTCCAGCCTGTCCGTGACTCCAACCAAGTCGGCGACGCCCACGCCGACGGGGACTCCCACACAGACGGCGACGCCAACGGGGACACCCACACAGACGACGACGCCGACGAGATCTCCGAGCGTCACGCCCACGCTGACGCGCACGCAAACGCCCACGAAGACGTCCACGCCGACGCCGTCCAGCACCTCCACGAGCTCGCTCACGCCCAGCCCCACCCGCAGATCGACGAATGTACCGCCTGGACAAGCGCTTGCGATCAGGCTCTGGAAACAACTGAATTGACTTCCAACATCTTGACGACCGCTTCAGCCACTTATACTCTAAGCGCTTCGTCAGGTATTGTTCATGGTTCTGAAGCCTATGCGGCGTTTCGCTATAGTCCCTACGATGACGGCTGGCGTTGCGAATATGGCAAGTATTTATCTGGATCCGGAATATACAATGGAAACGTCAACACCGCAGGCATCCCGGGAGAATACATTCAAGTGCAGATTAGTGTTCCACGTGTCATCACCCAGTTCGTAATGCAAATACGCCACGATATACCTTGCTCCTCGCAACTTTACTCTATTAGCCAGTAGCAACAGTGGCACGAGCTGGACCACACTGCTCCACAGACCGGCCATGAGCTGGTCAGCAGCGGCGCAAGGCAAAGATTTGTTATTGACCAGCCAGGCCCTACAGCATCTATCGGCTAGTTATGTCCAAGGGTAGTAACAACCTTATGTAGGGATCACACGGCTCTGGCTGCGAGAATGGTGCTGCCCCAGCTGCGCCAATGTTCCTAGCAACAGCTACAATTGCACCTGCGCTGCTTCTGCAGCGTGGCTCGGGGGAGGCCTAGGACAGGGCTGCTACCGGCAAAACGAATGTAGCATGTGGCCGAGTGACAGCAACTGCAATAGAATCAATAGAGCCTTTTACTCGAATTGGATGACCTCTCTTACTCATAAATCCTGGACGCTTTCGCAGAGTGGTAGCTCGGCCTTTCTCTGGGCGCTGGTGGGCGCGTACACGGGCGCGTCTAGATGGGCCTCGGACAATTTGTATGACGTTGCAACGGGTGCTTACTTGGGCGCTAAGAGCAGCGCGGGCATTGCGGGGGAGTGGGTGCAGCTCTCCCACTCGTCTGAGAGAGTGATCACTAGCTACTCCTTTGGCTGTCGGCAGACAACCAACGCCAGCGGGGTGTGTGCCGGCACTCCCGTCGGCTTTGCGCTGCTGGGTGGGTACGATTTAGTCAACTGGCACATTCTGTCACAGCAGACCGACAGCCCTCCGTTATGGCTAGGGCACGAGAGGACTTTGGTTATTGACAACCCCGCCATGTACTCCCACTACAGATTTGTCATCACCCGAATACAGCCCAGCGCCTCTGGGACAGCTACGGTAGACGACATGTTTTTCAACGAGTGGTGCTGCAGTGGCTGCACGAAAGCAGCTGGAAATCCATACCAATGCAGTGGATGCTGGGAGCCTGCGGGTGTTGGCTGTACCTTTGATGACCCCTGTAGCTGTGCCTGGCCGAGAACGCCGTGCAGCAGCCACAAAAAGCCGTTCGGGCTTGCGGACGATTCAGGTTGGCCTTCCTATCAGTGCCCTGCCAGCTTTTCTTCGCCGGGCCTTTACGCGAGCCCAGGCAGCCTAGCGGGCAGACTGGCAACCCACTAAAGCGCGGCAGCACCGCCGGGGGGGCTTGTAACTACAACTTTCACGTCTGTCGTCTTCCCACTGATTCTAACTTGCAAATAAATCCGACGCTTGTCAGCGCCTCCAAGCAGTACTTTGTAGCGGCGGGTGGTTGTGAAGGGCTTGGCCAAACCAACTTCAGCGGACTTCACGGCCTTGGTCCCAACGGAAGTACAGCCTTGTGTACTGAGTTGACTAACCAACTGGGTGTCAACAGATATTTTGCTCCTCAGGCATATGGCTTTAGTTTTCTACCGACGGTGCGCTGGAAGTCGGAAGGAACTGTGAATCAGAGCCGGCTAGTGAACAAAAGCAATTATTTAGTGGATGGAGTTATGTGTTGTAAGGACTGATGAAAGCGCTAGCAGCTGCGCAAGGGGGGGGAGGTGTAGGGAGAGCGAGGTCCACTGCATAAGCCTTTTAATTAAAAAGAAGAAAAAACTCACACGAAACTGTTCTTTCCGGGGTTCAGATGGGAGCCACGAATTCTCTGATTTCCTGCCGACACAAGGGACAGCGCTCGAGCTGTGCAGCGCAGTCGCCGCAGATCCGGGCGTGTGCGCAGGGAAAAAACACGACCAGGGGTCCCGTTTCTTTGCCGGGCTCGTTCAGGCAAACTGCGCATTGCGCGCGGGTAGCGTCGTCCTCTTCTTTCTCGTTTGCAGGCGCAGTGTCTCCGGGGGCTTGCGCCGCATTCGGCGGGGGCACGGCCGCCTCCTGCAGCGGCGGGGCTTGGGTTTTTTTTTCTTTACGCCGCAGGCCGCGAAGGTGTAGTTTTGCTCTCTTGCAAAGTGTGCGGGTGTCGCGCAGCTTGTTTTCCAAGGCCTGCAACTCCTGCCGCCCGCGGGCGGCCGCGGCCTCCAGCTTCAGTTTCTCGCGCCGCAGTGCCTTCCCAGACTCCTCCGTGCTGGCCAGCTCCTTCTTGGCCGACTCCAACGCCTGGCGCGCCTCCGCCAGCCGCCGCTTTGTTGCCTCTCTCTCGCTCTCGCAGTCTTTGCAGTGACCGCAGCCCGGGTGGTGCCCGTAGCTCCGCGGTGCGCGTTCCTGCGCCTCCTCGGAGTCAGACACGAGCTGGGCTTCTTCCTCGTACTCGTCGTCATCGTCGTCGTTTATGAACGAGTCGTCGCTCTCGTCGCAGTCGAGCTCGTCTTCGTCTTCGTCGTCTTCGTCCTCATCGTTCCCGCTGTCGTCACACGACGAGCGGCGCAGGGAAGCCACCCAGGCTTTACCGCAAAACTCGTTCAAGTACTTGACCAGCTGGTCAGGCTGCCGCAGCCCGTGCTTGACCAGGCTCGCTCGCAGCTTGCGCCACTGGGCGTACGAGCTCTCCAAGCCCGGGTCCCAGGCCTGGAGCCAGTTCAGCTCTAGGGAGGCACCCGCCTGCAACAGCAGACCGACCAGGCACAGAGCCTGCGGGATGTAACGCCTTTCGATTCCCCAGTCGCACCCCCCCTCCTCCTCCTCGGGGCCCCCGTCTTTCCCTTCTTCCTCTTCCTCGTCGTCGTCGCGTGTGCACGCCCCGGCGACCGCCAGCTCCAGCAGCGTCTGCAGCTGCAGCTGCTGCTGCTGCGGCGGCAGAAACGCGGGGCCTGCTGCAGAAAAAACTTCAGCAAAACCGGAGAATGCCCCGCGACGGCCGCGGCGGCCCAGGTCCAGTCGGAAAGCTGCAACAACTCCTTGGCATCGAGAAGTATGGCAAACACTTCGTGGCGCCTCAGCTGCAGCAGCGACGCGTTCAGGATGACAACCACGTCGCAAACCTCCCGGAAGCTCGGCCTGTCGGCATCGTCGCGCAGCTCTAGCTTAACCACCCACAGCAGGTCTAGCAACAACATCTCGAGAAAGAACACCTTGTACACCTTGTGTTCCCTTTGCCCCCGGAACATCTGCAGTCCGAGCAGCACTGTCTTCAGCGGCCGCGCCGAAGGGTAACTGCTGTCGCGCAGCGTCTGCCACACCCGCCCCACGGCGCCCAACCAGCTGACCCAAGTTTTGGCGTAAAGCAACGGGGGCAGCCTGCTCGTGTCTGCCTTGCTCACCAGCGACGAGACGGGGGCTAGCTCAGGTCTGGTCGTCAGCGCTCTGCGGCCCGACAGCAGGCTCAGCACAGTGTCCGCCACCCTCTGCTGCTCCACGGCCTCACGCCCACACCCCATCGCCACCCGCTCCAACCCCGCCCACAACGTTTTTAGTGTTGGTACCTCGCCCAGGCCCTCGGCCGCCAGCTTGCAGTACAGCAAAAACAAGTCTTTGCGCAGACCACCCGCTCCCAGGCCCCGCCCCAACCGCGCCTGGCAGGGGCGGACCCGTCGCAGTATTCGCGCCCTGCCCCTCGCCTCAGACCACATGTAGTCCAACATCTGCTCCGTCGCTGCCGCGTCGCCCTTCCGAACAAAAAACTCCAGAAAAGACAGAAAAACACCCTGACCGGCATTGCTCTGCAGGAGAAGCGACAGGTTGCTGCGATCGACTTGACAAGGATCTTGGTCTACGTTCCCGTCCGCCCACAAACAAGCACTCCCGCCGCGCTCACCTTGCGCGCCCTTGCTTTCATCGCCTGCTTCCATCCCCCCTCCCTCTTTTTTTCTTTTTTCTCTTGTTTTTTCTTTCCGTGCAGAAAGCACGAGAAGAGGGGGGAGGGGAAAGGGGGGCGGGGTGCCCCCCCCCCCTAGGGCAAGCTGTAGCGCGGCAGAGGGGGGGCGCCCCCCCCCCTTTGGCAAGCTGTAGTGCGGCAGAGAGGGGGGGGGGCCGGGGGGCTCAAACTCTATAGCAGCAGCTTGTTTTGTCTTTTGCCCAGTTATTGGTAGTCATGTCTACCTCCGTGAGCTCTAAGAGCGCCAAGCGTACAAAGCCACCCAAGGCCAGACCAGCACCCAAGAAACACTGTGCCCCTGCGCCCACGGAAGCCCTTGAGTGGGCGGAACTGCTGGACAAATGCCTCCAAGAAGAGCAACCCCGCCGGCGTATCGAGTTCTTCGAGCAACTGCTCTGTCGCATCTACCAGCAGTTCCTCCGGAAACAGCTGACCCAAGCCATAGCCCTGCACCTGCCCCAACGCGCAGACAGTCTCAACGATAAGATCGAGCTTGCCGTCGTTGCCGCCTTCAAATCTGGACAGTGCGCTGACAAGGCCTTGCCTGACTACCTGCAGGGCCTCAAGAAAAGGGCAGTAGCCAAGCCAACTGCCGCAGCTTCTATCCAAGATCGTGAAGCGTTTGGGCGCGTCCTCGAGCTGCTCAAAGATACAGCAAAACTGCGCCAATTGTCCGACGCTGGCCTGCTGTTTAAGCTAGAGGCAGAAGAAGCGAAACTCAGCTACGAGAACCGCACATCCTTCCGCCTGACCAAGGAGCTGCTGGCCTGGCTTGACAAAATACTCCAAGGCTGCGACGAACTTATAGAATGGGCTTTCGTTACTTTCGATGAAAGGGTAATCAGCCCCTTCCAACGGGCCCATGGGCAGCTACAGTTCTTGAGTTTCTTCAGCAGCTGGTCCAGCGACGGTACCGACGAGGAGGAGGAGGAGTCGGACGAGGAGGAGTCGGAGTCGGACGGTCCGAAATGCCCGGCGCACGCGCTAGAATCGCTGGAAAAAACTCAAAAGGTCATCCTCCGCGAAAAGCACCGCAAGGCCTACAAAGCCCTTATTACCGGCGAATCTAAGTTCGAGGAGCTGTCCAAAGAAATTCGGGAGGCCCAGAGCCTCGAACAGCTGAAGCAGCTGAGCTTGGCATCGTGACTGCGTTTGCGGGGTGTCATATAATTGCCAAGGAATCAAAGAGAATGCTTCGATCTTTAAGGGCCGAATCCGATTTTGGTGGTTTTCAATATTGCCCACAAAAGCACTGCGGCGAGATTCGTCTCATTTACGACTTTGATAACGGCCCGCTCCTGGAGTCCTGCCTCTGCGGCGATGGTGGGGATACGGAGGAGGAGGAGGAGGAAGAATCGAATGAAGACGAATAGAAGAGAGAGAGAGAAAGAGAGGGGGGGGTGTGGAGCGGGGGGGGGGGCGCCCCCTCCCCTCTCCCTCCCTTCTTCCTACCCACCCGTTTGTTGCTCTCTGTCTCTCTTACTACCTGTGTGGCTTGTACTATAATTAAAGCAAAATAACCGGTGCTACAACAGTCGGCCATGGACTGGAAAGAACGTCGTGACAAAAAAGTTACAATCCAGGAGTTTACCAAAATTCCAGCTTCAAAATGGACTTTGGTCGATACGAAAAATACCCTCCCGGCTGTTGTCTACCGCGGTTCCAAGTGTTTGCACGTTTTTTTCTACGCGCTAATTCCGTCTTCAAATTTCAGTTTTCTCGAAAATACCTCTGTCAACCACGCGGGGGCGTGGGGGTTTAAGTACCAATTCAAATATGTTAGCAAGAGCCAGCTAGTCACAGCCCGCGAGGAAGCTGGGGGAGAAATACAAGACGGCCCGCTAAAGGGCTTGCTACAATATGCTGGTCCCAATCCTCTCCCCACCGGCTACGAGAGTGTCTGGGTTCACATGACGTGCCACGCTCGGATGCATGACACAACAGCACCAGGTATTGAAAACCCCCGCACAGAAATCGTAGGAGTCCTGCGCGATGTCCTACAAAGTCAAGAATTACTTGTGTCGGTGTCTATCGGTCTCATGCAGCGCCTTAGACTAGCGTACCAAAGTTCAATGGATAGTAATGATGGCTTGTTTCTTCTTTGTCCCACTGCCTCGTTGGATACGATCTGGGTCGCTGGAGAAGATTATAACTCGTGCTTTCTGATAAAAAATTACCAACCGCTACGACTGGGGCAGAAGACCCAAGCCTTGGCCGTTACAACACCCGTTCAGGATCTCGTGTCTGTTACCGCATCTGCCGAAACTACACCAGGCGGAGTCTTGGTCGTCTGGGGGGATACAGTCCTCGAATTATTTCCCGACAAAAATCGCACAACACTTGCAAAGGCGCGTACGTGGGTCGTGATGGGTGCGATGGCCTTGTTCTTGCTGACACAGATCCCAGCCGACAAACGTCCGGTATTCTGGAATATGCTAAAAACAATGGAACCTTGTTACAAAAGTTGTCGAAGCGTCTTAATTGGCTGTGCAGAATTTTTGTACGAGTTGGACGTCGAATTGGGAAAGCGCAACCGCGAGAACGGTAAGAGCCTCGTGCCGCTGTTCAGCAAAACCGCCGGATTCCACACAAGCAAAGAGTTCCTCGCCAAACTAAAAGAGGTTGTTGGTGCTCTCGAGCCTAGCCTCGAGCGACTCTGGCCTAAAAATCTTGGTGCTGAGCTAGAATCCGCCGGGTGTGATTTCTCCGTGCTCAAATGGAGCGAGTTGGAAGCGCGGTGCAAGCAGGAAAACAAGGTAATAGGCGATGGAGATGCACAGACGGGCTTTGGGCTCGAGACAGTCTTGTGCCTACTCCTGAACGAGCGCGAATTCAAGCTAGCGATTGACGCTACCAACGCCCCGAACATTGCGCCACCAGTCGAATTGTCACGCGAATCGCTGCAGGATATGCTACGCGGGATAATACCTAAGTTTTGGGCTGCTGACACTGTTGACGAACAATACAACCTTTTTCACGAAACCGCGGACGACCTTCTTCGGCAGGGGTATAGCACATCTAGCATCACGCGGAGTTTAGCTGGCTGGAAAGAAGCTTTGGTTGACATCACGTCGGGCATTGGTTGGTGGATGGACGCGCCTCAGAAATCTGACGAAGACAAGGTCAAGATGTGTAGAACCTGGCTAGCAACGCATTTTCCCCGTTCTTCTGACAAGGGCGTGACAAGCAGTAATGTTAATGTCAGGGCCGGACCACCGCGGCAGCAGCAGCAGATTACCAGACCCCCCGCGGAATACATGCTTGGAACCACTGCCCCCTGCGTTGCCACACAAGTTCTGAGCTGGGAGGAGCTTTGCCAAAAATCAAAGTATCCGCCTGTGGATAGTAACAAAAGAGTGCAGTACTTAGTATCAGCCGGGCGAGCGGAGTACGTGCTTCGCCAGTATTTGCTGAGTAACAAAGGCCGGCTGGTGATCGAGGTGGATGAGCCTATGCAAGAGCACGTCTTACAAACCCCGAGGCCAGCTATTACGAAAGAAGTCATGCTTGCTATGGTAGACAAGCATTACCGCGCTCTAGCTGTCAACAGCAACACAGAGGTCCGGCAGGGACTGGCGGACCTTAAGCAAGAAATGGATTCAAGCTATCCCGACGACGATACTGCCAAGAACATGTACAAAACACTCTCTAGTGCTTTAGCCCCGGACTCAGGCCCATACTTCACGAATCCCAGTGCAAAATACTATTCTAAAGAACGTCGCGCCGCTGTACTAGAGCTTTTCAAAAAATACATAAAAAGTGAATCACGTGATTTCTTCATTCCTTACACTTTCTATCAGATTGATTATGGCAGCGGTACTGCGTAAGCTACATGGCTTACCTGCGGCCAACACAGCGTGCTGGGGACGTGATTACGCAAACTTTGTATCAGGGTGCGCAAGGAAAAGTACAACAATTTTTTATTAAATAAAAACTTTCTACATTGAAAGTCTTGGCACTAGGCACCCCTCTGCCAGCAGCCGCTTGAAAAAAGTCGCATCCGTTCAACGCGGGAAGCGCTACGCCCCCGCCCCCCCCCCCCCGGGCAGAGCGTACCACTGAATTTTCTTTTGTCAACCAAAACTTTTTTTTCTCTTTTTTTTTGCGCGCAGGATCGTGAAGCGTTTGGGCGCGTCCTCGAGCTGCTCAAAGATACAGCAAAACTGCGCCAATTGTCCGACGCTGGCCTGCTGTTTAAGCTAGAGGCAGAAGAAGCGAAACTCAGCTACGAGAACCGCACATCCTTCCGCCTGACCAAGGAGCTGCTGGCCTGGCTTGACAAAATACTCCAAGGCTGCGACGAACTTATAGAATGGGCTTTCGTTACTTTCGACGAAAGGGTAATCAGCCCCTTCCAACGGGCCCATGGGCAGCTACAGTTCTTGAGTTTCTTCAGCAGCTGGTCCAGCGACGGTACCGACGAGGAGGAGGAGGAGTCGGACGAGTCGGAGTCGGACGGTCCGAAATGCCCGGCGCACGCGCTAGAATCGCTGGAAAAAACTCAAAAGGTCATCCTCCGCGAAAAGCACCGCAAGGCCTACAAAGCCCTTATTACCGGCGAATCTAAGTTCGAGGAGCTGTCCAAAGAAATTCGGGAGGCCCAGAGCCTCAAACAGCTGAAGCAGCTGAGCTTAGGCATCGTGACTGCGTTTGCGGGGTATCATATAATTGCCAAGGAATCAAAGAGAATGCTTCGATCTTTAAGGGCCGAATCCGATTTTGGTGGTTTTCAATATTGCCCACAAAAGCACTGCGGCGAGATTCGTCTCATTTACGACTTTGATAACGGCCCGCTCCTGGAGTCCTGCCTCTGCGGCGATGGTGGGGATACGGAGGAGGAGGAGGAGGAAGAATCGAATGAAGACGAATAGAGGAGGGAGAGAGAGAGAGAGAGGGTGTGGAGCGGGGGAAAGGGAGATCAAACTAAGGAAAGAAAGGCTGGCTACGTTGTCCTTTCCAACTTCTTTTTAATTAAACAACCATTCCTTTATTTGAATTATTATTATTCATTTTTTGTCGCTTGTACACAAAAGCAGAAAGAAAGCCCGGCCAACTACTTTGGGCAGTCAGCGAAAAACTTTTGCTGCCAAAGCGCCGCCTGTTCAAACACAGACAGGCCTGCGTTGTCCCACTGCCGCTGCTGCGCGCGCACGTACTTCGGCCCATGCCGTGCCAGCCACAGCATCAGCCGGCCTAGGACGTTCTGTCCCACGCGCGACCCAGTGCCGTCCACACAACCCCCCCAAAAAGACTTCCGTCCGGCACGTTCGAAGTGCAGGCACGCGTAGCCCCCCTCGTAGCAGGTACGCAGCACGCGCGCAAACCATGCATCTTCTTCCCAGCGCGCAGCCAAGAGCAACAACATGACGCCGACACAGGCCTGCTCCCAACGTGCGCTGTCCAGGAGGAGGCCGCGTTGCTTGAAGGCCTTACGGCCGCCCAGTGACTTGATCTGCGCACCGGAGAGTTCGGACCAGGGGGGCCGCGCGAACGCTTCAAAGGTGGCAGAGTCTTGGCTAAACAGGTACTTGGAGGCCTGGAACGCATGCTCGACGGAGCGGGACGCTAGCGGGGCGGCTGGGTCAGGACCGAAACGAACGTGGCCCGACTGGAGGACGGCAAAGTTGCTGAGGCCGCGCGGTCCGATCGGCTGCAGGAGGCGCCCGAGCTCCGATTCGGGCGGGTAGGCCTTGCTTTTGCTGAAGAAGCACAGGATCAGGATCAGCGGGGAAACGGCCAGGCGGGCTTTCTTGGCGGGAGGGGGCGTGGGGGCGTTTTCCTCGTCGTGCCGCCTGGTGCCGAGCTGGGAGTCCAGCTGGGGGCTAGGGCAGGCTGCTTCGTTGCTGCTGGAGAGCATCGGAAAGTTGGAATTGTGACCCCCCCCCCCCCGAGGCAGACTAACGCGGAGGCGTGCGCGCCGCACTACAGTGTGCGGCCTGGAACGGAAGTGTGTTTCATATCCAACCAGTGGCAGCAAGTACACTGGCTGGACCCGAAACACTAGTACTGTAGTTTCTCGGGCGAGGGATGTTCTGGTGAGGAGATAGCTTTGCCCCTCCCCTTCTCTGACGACACAAAAAAAAAGGAGAGAGGAAGGGGGGGGGGGGGGTGCTGCGCGGAGCAGTCAGCATATGTCCCCCCCCCCCCCGGGGGGGCGGCGGGGGCGGCGCACCCCCCCCCCATTCTTCTGGTGTCTGGAGGAGGGGGGGCGGAGGGGGGGGGGGCGGGGAGGCAGCAGGTGCGTCGATGATGATGATGGAACTTGGGTGAGTTTTTGTGTGTAAACAAAGTTGTCGGAACTAGTTGAAAAACGCAAAAACACTAGCATGAAACGCGCCAAAGCTGCTGGGACTAGCATTCCAGCAGGGGCTGTGAAGAGCAAACGAAGACGCACCACCCCGGGTGAAAGCCAGCCCCCTGGTGACAAGCGCGAGCTAACACGCTCGGAAGTCAGAGAGCTGCGTGCGCGACTGTTTAGCAGGCCAAGTGGGGTGCGACCTAGAAACAAAAAGCAATTCCGCACGCTCTTTCCCCCCTCCCCACCCTTACCGGCTCCTCTATCCGCCGGTCAGCAAGAAGGAGCAGGCGACCTTGTAGCGATTGCACAAAGGGCGATCGCGGAACTGGATGGCTGCCTGCGGAAGCAAGGCCTACTCGTGTTCCGGGACGGATCAGCGCAGGCGCTGGCAGGCAAGATCCGTCCAGCCAACCACGAGCATCAGCAGCGCACAGAGGGTGTGCAGTGTGTGCTAGGAGCTACGCGCATACAATGCGTGGGCAGATCTCGTCTGAGCGCCTTTGACAAGGACGCAAATTTGCTGGCTTGCATCAAGTCTATTTCCGTTTATCCAGCTGCGCTGGCCAGCGTAGAAGAGATGCAAAATACAGTCATGCATGAACTTGTGCACATAGTCGCTCACTATGTAACCAAACATCGGCAGGACTGTCTGACACCGGACAGCGCGCGCTACGTTGCAGATCTTGATAGCCGCTCGGAGGAAGGCCTGTGCCGTTTGGCCGGGCGTTTGTTCGCCGAAGGGCGCGGTCTTGATTCCGGGGCTGCGTGTCTGGAGCTTTGGCAGCGCCTGGACACGACGACGACGACGACGGCGGCAGCTGAGCTACGGCGTGTCCCGGGCTATGGGCAGGCGGTCGACTGCGCGCGCAAGTACGGGCTAGGCTTTGCACAGCTTTTTCTAGCTGTCACCCAAAACGGCAGCATCAATTCGGTCTTAACGTACGGCCCCCGGCGCTTGCCTGCAAAGGCACCCTGATTCTGACCTAGAACTTTGGGCCAGATAATGCGGCTCCAAGTTTTTGCGAGTTTAAGACTTTGCGGCTGTGGCTCTTTTTTATTTAAAAAAAACGTATTGACAGCTCTTGTTTTTGTGTAAATAAAACCTGTCGATTGGATTTTCTTGATCAATTTTTGTGAAACCGAAATTTGTCTTAAGCAAGAACTGTGCCGAGTATCACACAGCACAGTGCAAAACGTGCTTGTTAGGCGTTGGTGGTTTTGAGGGCAGCTGCTGCTCGGGCGGACCTGATGGCATCGCCGTATTTTTGACAGAGAATGGCTTTCTCGCTTCGTTCGCTAGATTCATTGAAATTCGCAATGTCTCTCCGCAGCTCCAGGAAATGTTCCGTGGCTATTCTTTGATATTTGGGCGGAAGGGCTAGCCAGATTGGATCTTTCTGCAGTGCTGCAAACTTCTCTTCTGCGCCAAAAGTGTGGGGCTCCCGCTTCTCGGTTAGCAAGGACCTCTGAAAAACTAAATCAAACAGCTGCACGGGAGGGCATCGACAACGGTGGCAATGCTTCTGCTGTCGTTCGTATCTTTGCAACATCTCTCGGGCGGCTGCTATTACCTCTTCCGTACCGCGGTCAACGGTACCATCGTGCGCAGCTATAGCATGATGAACCGGCCGTGCAATTTTTTCCTCTAAGTATTGTATCACCGCCTCTAACTTGTAAAGTGACTGCTGGTTCCCGGTTTTGTGTCTGGCTAAGAGGGCCTGCAAGTCTTTGTTCACGCTTGCCCCCGGCCCCGACATGGGGAAGTAGAGGAAGGCAGCTGCCGAAGAGTTGTTGACTTTTCTTTCCGGGCTCCCTTTTTATTAAAAACAGATACCCCGCAGAGTATTTCTAAGAGCAAGAGAAAGAAAGCGGCTGCCAGCATGAGATTCCTACATTTAAACGTAATACCATTTCCCCAGGGCGGGAGAAGACTCGGCAAGGATGAACAGAATCAGAGGTATCAAAACAAATGCCATACTAATGGCGTACATGGCTCTGATGATTTTTTGAGTGCATTTTTTGGACTCGTTCAAAATGCAGCCCGAGACGGAAATAGCAGCGGCGAGCCCCAACAGAACAACAATGCTTGTATGCGTGCCTTTGTTTATGCATTGAAAGCTCACTGCGTATGTGACACTGGAGGGCTCGCTCAGAGCAGCATTCCATTTCAGCCGGAGGCCCTCCCACTTTGTCCGGCGTAGCATAAGCGATTGGGTGTATCCTGCTATGTTCGCAAAGCATTCATCTTCCTTGTCGAGCCGTTTGACCTGCGGGAGGAGGCGATCGTGCAACGGGTCGGGTTTGTAGACTACGTCAGTAAGATTAGGGTTGGTTTTCAAGTGCAGGGTGTACGTAAGCAAGAGTTGGCATTGTTCGGCTACAGCAAAGGGCTCGACAGAACCAAGCTCTATGGTTCCGTTGGGGAAGCCTGCTTCTCGCATGATTGCAAACTTTCTTGCGTGATTGCAGCGCGGTCCTGTGGTGAGCGCCAAGGCCACGCTCAGCAGTGCTTCGAACACGAGACTAGCTTTCAGCAAAGAGGCTTGCCACATGCCTATAAACAAGATAAACAAGATAAGGTTGGCTCCAGCCAGCCTGGCTTGAGCCCACTCTTCCCCCTTCTCCTCTTTGTCTGTCGTTTTCTTGGTGATGCTCCGTGTGAAAGCATGAAGGGGGGGGGTGCCGGGGGGGGGGGAAAGCAACTCTCTGCGGTGTGCGCGGAGAGAAGTGCCGGATTCATAAACAGTGCAAATGTCTGGTCCGTATAATACACCATTACTCCCCACTGTCGAAGAGCAACTCGTTGCAGGACAAGTCAAGAACCCTTTTGAAAGTCCTCTGAGTGATCGGGACATTGAGCAACTCTACCGGAAGGACTCTGAGAGTCTCTACCGCCAATTAGACAAGACTTTCGTGTGGGATCTGGTCAGGGAGTACAACAAGCTCCTGCAACGCAACATCAAGAACGGCACGGTCAAGTACACCAGGCCCTTCAACAAAATATCGCACATGGAGAAGATCAAGCTAACTAAAAGGTTCAGAGAGTCACTGTTGCGCGAAATACAGCAGACACATCCTGAGTGGTTCTCGGCAGCGGAGCCGGTAGCGAAACCGCACAAGTAGGGTGCAGTAAACACCCTCGGGGTGAGGCTCATGGTTTGATGAAGATTATTAAAATTTAATTCAGCGTAGATTGTACTTGTTTCGGCGCCCGGAAGCAGGCCTCCTCAGACATCGAGCGGCACCGCCTGCCACAGCACTCGGTGGCCGCCATTACTCATCGAGGGATGCACTATCCCCCCTGAGGGGCGGGCGGGGCACCCCCCTCCTTACGAGAGAGAGAGAGAGAGAGAGAGGGACAGACAGAGGGGGGGGGGAGTACGGCTTCTTTTTAACAAAGCCCCGCCCCAGGCGTCGTGCACAAACTTTTGTTGGCCCTTTTGGCCGACATGTGGAAGCGGGTCCTCGTCGAACCCCACAAGCGTCTGTGTCTGGAGCACTCGAAAAAGTACCCGCAGCTGGTCCTGGCGCTGCCCGAGGAGCTGTGGGCGCTGGTCTGTGCTTTCGTGGCCAGCGATCCCTTGTGGCTTTTTGCGGTTTTGGCACGCGTGTGTCGTGCGGGCCGCGCGCTGCGCCCCCGGCAGCGCGCCTTTGCTCTGGACCTTCAGCGAATCACGGGCCCCGTCCCTCGTCAAGTCTGGCAGGAATGGGGTGTCATCGGCTCCCTGCAGCTACCTAAAGATCCGCCGGAGAGGCTACAAGTCTGCGCCGAGCTGTGGCGCACAAGGACGCAAGTGCACGCAGTGGTCGTGGAAGGCCCACGACAGTCAGACTTTGCGGCGCTGGCTTTGTTGTGGAATTGTGAACGTGTTTTGCAATCGATCGTTACCAAGCCAGGGAGGGAAGCTCTGCCACTTATTCCCTCGGCCCAGCGGCTGACGGGTGCGGGGCTAGGGCAACTCACCGTTCTGCGGGGCCTGCGCTATCTAAACCTGAAGGGTTGCAATGTAGCCATGCAATATGTGGTAGAGGTAGTGCGCAGACTGCCCCAGCTGAAAGGCCTCGAGCTCGGGGTTTATACTAGCCCCACTGATGCCCAGGCCCAGGTGCTCTCGGGCGTGAGTACTCTCCGGAGGCTGCGGATTGCCAACTGTAGCCCTATGACCAACGTGGGGCTGGCTCATTTGCTAAAGCTTAGGCGGCTGCAATGCCTGCATCTGAACAAAAACGCCCACTTCACAAACGAGGGTCTCGCGCCCTTGTCCTTGCTCGTGGACCTGAAGCGTCTGAGGCTGAGAGGCCTGGCACGGCTTTCCGACGGAGCGCTGCTGCACCTAGTGGGCCTAGCAAATCTCATTGTGCTGGACTTGAAGGACTGTCGCCTGCTCGGCGACGGTGCGCTGGTGTTTTTGGCCAGATTGCCACGGCTGACCAAGCTATGTCTAGATAGGTGTGTACTGATTACGGACGCCGGCTTGGCCCACTTGTCAAACCTCCGCCCCCTGCAGAGTTTGAGCACCCGGGGTTGCCCCCGGGTAACAGCAGCTGGGCTAGAGCTCTGCAGGGGGAGGGAGGGAGGGGGCACTGAAAACTAGGAGCGAGAGAAGCAAGAGGCGGGGAGGGGGGGAGGAGAGAGAGAAGGCACGATCTTTCCCTATCCTCTCGCCACCCAAGTACAGATTTTATTTCTTATAATAAAAAGTTTTGTACCTCGTAGAGAAGTTGTTTTTTTTTTTAAATTTATTTGTGCAATCCTGGCAATGCAAAACTTATCGGAACCCCATTCGCCCCGTCTGCTTAATTTGCAAACTGATCTCTGGCGCAATGTGCTTATGTGCATGGATTGGACCGAGTTAGAGCCCCTTTGCCTAGCCAGCCGTGGATTCTCGGAACTGCTCCGAAACAAGAACGTTTGGAGGCGCTTGCACATCAACACCGTGGCTTTGTGTAGTGACAAGGATACAAAGAGCCTCGCAAATTGGTGCAACGTTTGGCGCCGGGCGGGGGTCACCATTGGCCACGTGGACTTTCACTACGGATTCAGGCAAGAGCCCGCTAGGTCCGCCCTGCAGGGCCTGCGAGCCCTTAACATCAACCGGTTGTCGTTCAAGCAAAACGCTTGTGTGACGGACGCCGAGCTGGCGCACCTAGCGGGCTTTCACGGGCTGCACAGTCTTCACCTTGGCCGTTGCTTTGAAATCACAGATGTAGGACTAGCGCATCTAGCGGGCTTGCGCAACTTGCGCAGCCTGAATTTGTGTGGCTGCATCGGAATTACCGACGAGGGTCTGCAGCACCTGTCGAGTTTGCACAATCTGCAACAACTCATACTCTACGACTGTAGAAGTATAAGCGACACGGGGCTAGCGCATTTGCAAAAGCTCCGAGCGACGCAGTGTTTAAATCTTGGCGGATGCTTTAAAATCACGGACGCGGGACTGGCGCATTTGTCCGAGATGCACGAACTTCGGGAGCTAAGCTTGGCCTTTTGCACACGTCTTTCAAACGCGGGGCTGGCGCGCTTGTGTAATTTCCCTGAGCTCCGACGCCTGAGGCTTGCTGGATGCTCTGGGCTTACGGAAGAGAGCCTGCCTTACCTCCTGCAAATGCCTCGGCGCTTGCGGGAGCTAGACCTCTCTTATTGCCCGGGCATTACCAACGCAGTGCAGACAACGCTGGCCGCCAAGCTTCCGGCTCTTTGTACAATCGATCTGACAAGAAGCGGGGTCAACCTAGCCCTGCTAGCGTAGCTAGCTAGCGCAGGAGAGTGCTTCTTTCTGCGGGGATCAGATATTAAAAGAAAGCAAAGAAAAACAAAAAGAAGAAAAGAGCAAACAAAATGGTCTTGACCACCACGAAGAAGACAAGGCCCGCGAGCGTGGTGTTGTACGTGGCCACCAAGCTGCACAAGCCCGACGCCGGAAATGCAGCTCTTCCAGCAGGCCCTGAACTTCACCCTAGATCTGCAGGCGCGGGTGGGCCTGTGTGCCGGCGGCGTGTTGGGAGCGCCGACCGATTACGTCCAGGACGCGATCAGCAACTCGTACAGCGCTACGGCCGCCAAGGCCCCCCGATAGCATAGGGCTTTGCGCGATCACCTTCCGTGCCCCCTCCCTTTCTTACCCCCGCCGCAACCTGCAACTGCGGCGGGAGAATATTAAAACAGACATCTCCGGTGAAAACGCTAAGAGGCGCGCCTGCAAGTCTCTTACTTAAGGGATTGGAGTATTCAGTTTTTTTAGAAGTTCTAACGAGCCACTGGGCACTGATACGGTGCATATAGGCAGCCACACACCGGCCGGTCCGTCGGACAGAAAAGGCAGTAGACAGGCAAATTCCCCCGTGAAAATGGAGCGAAAACCGGCCAAGTACTTGAGCGAGTACGTGTTTGACGACTACGGACCCCAGCGCAACTGGGCGCAGCCCCTCCACGACGACAGCTCCAGCTCGCGCGATAGTTCCAGCTCGAGCGACGGCTCCAGCTCGAGCGCTAGTGCGGGCTGTCAGCCAGGCCCGGCAGGGTCGGAGCTTGAACAGTATAGCACCATATATCCCTCCTGTTGCGCCGGGGCCAAGGAGCGGAAACCCGTGTGACGGTCTCACGCGGCTGTAGCGTCGTAGTGTACACCTTGTTTTTGACGGCAGTGACCAACGTGAGCATCGATAGCGAGTCGCGGGTGGGTTTGTGCAGTGACGGGCTAGGTCTGGCGTCTTTGAGTGACTACAGGTTTGGACCCGGCGGGCCCGCACACGACGTGGTGCTGCGCCACAGGTGGGTGCGTCCTTGCACAACAGCGTCGGGACCGTTGTTTGCCTACCTGAGTGGTAGCTGGTGGGCTATGCTGGCGTTGTCACTGTGTCTGCTGCTGCCGAGCACGACAAAGCTATAATTTACATGGTTGATACAAAATTGTATGTTTAATAAAATCAAAACACAGTTCTCCACTGAATTATTCTAACCCGCACCGGCGGGCTAGGCTAGGCAGGCGAGTGGGGGGGGGGGGGGGGGGGGCGCCCCCACCCCCTCTTTCCCCCCTTGCCCTCTCTCCCCCTTCTTTTCCCTCGCCCCCTTCCCCTCTCTCGTCCCGTCTTTTCCCCTCTCTCCCATTTTTGCGTGTAACTTTGGATTATATGACTTGTGCCTTGCGTGTTGCATTAGGCTAAGTGAAGGGGGCTCATTTGGCACCTTGCTATGGCAGACTTTAGCGCCGTCGACGTCGAGGAGTCAGACACCCAGCTGAGCTTTCGCTTTGCGTTTGCTCCGATCCCGTTTGCTGAACGGCCTGTCCAAAAACAAGTCCCAGCTTGTTACTATTGCGACTCCAAGGGAAAGAACAACACTTCTAATAATTACTCAGCTACTCACAACCCCGAATCCAACTGGATCTGTCGGTGTTGCTCCAAGGCGAACCATGACATCTGCTCGCATCGTACGAAACATGCATTTCAATATTCTGCGCATGAGTTGGATCAAAAGAACGCGTCGGATGCAAAAGTCAAGGATTTGCTGGCACATCTGATAGAGGTCTTTGGCTACCCCACGCTACGCCTAGAGTATCAATACCCGAACCCAACAAACGAAAGGCCTTACGTACAAGAAGAGGTCTTTTCTGTTTTCATGCACATTCCTACTCAAGTCGTGGAATCTCTTCTGGGTAAAGTAGATCTGTACGGTTACATTGCCAAGATGTTATCAAAGCTAGGAAAAAGGGTTATTTGCATCAACAGTTTCAACTATGCGCAGCTTCAATCTGCCTTGGTCAAAGCTCTCAGGGCTACTGCGTCTTGCATGGAACAATATGAACAAGACAATATCGTGGCCAACAAGTGCCCCCCGTACTTGGCGTACCTAGAAAAATGTGCGGCGGAGTACGCCAAGATCCAAAACAAAGAGAAGGCAATCAAGGAAGCAAATGCCATCTTGGTCAAGCAAGGCCTTGCACACCTGACAACACAGGTGCAGTGTACTACCCCGAACTGGTAGTAGTATTTTTCGTTTTGTAGCTCTAAGAATGTACAAAAAGAAATTAATAAAAAAATCCCTGACAAAGTTTTAATCTTGGCACTGAAAACTAGGAGAGGAAAGGGGCAGGGGGCGCTTGGGGGAAGGGGGGTTGCCCCTCCCGTCTATAAACGAGAGGGAAAGGGGGAGGGGGAGAGTAAAAAGGACGGGAGGTGTGTGGGGGGAGGGAAGGGGGGGGGGGGGGCGGGGCGCCCCCCCTTCCTTCTCTGCTTGCTTTTTTGTTTTTTTGGTCGAAAGAGGCAAATCACAAAAAAGAAGAGCAAAGCAGAGAAGAAAGCAAAAGTCATGGCCACGACTGCGGCGCCTAATGCCAAAAAGGCCAAGAAAACCAAGCGCGCGCGCGGGTCGGAGAAGTCGGTGAGCGACGCGGTGCGCCATCGGAAGAAGAACACACCTGAAGTAAAAGACCTGGCCCCGTCTGAATTCAAGAAGTTGTGCCGCCAATGCAAGATCGGGCGCGCGGGCGGCAAGGAGCTGCGGCGTCGCGTGACGGGGACGCTGGGGCAGTTTATGTACACCATGAACAAGGGCGTGGACCTGTACGCGTACAGTCGTGGCAGAAGCACCGCGACTGCACAGGACGTCGACAGGGCTTACAAGCACTACTTCGGACGGCGCCTGTATGGCTTGGGGGATGAGGCGGAATTCCGCAGCCCCAAAAAACGGCGCAAGGTGAGCAAGAAATCGCGCGGGGTTGTTGGGGCTGTTAATACCAAGGAGTCTGAGGCAGAGAAAGAGGGTGCTGAGGCGGCGGCAGAGGGGGCGGCGGCGGAAACAGAGCCCACGCCCGCGTCGTCTGTCAGCGAAGCGGCAGAAGACGGCGCGGGGGCGCAGGAAGAAGGAGAGGAAGCAGACGCGGCAGAAGCAGCCGACGACGCAGCCAACGCAGCCGACGCAGCCTCTTCTTCGGAGCCGGAGACCGGGGCTTGAAAAAAAGTTTTGGCCTTGTTGTCCTGCTCAACAAAGAGCTGTTTTAATTAATTAAACGACTTTGTAGGACTAGTTAATTACTGATAACTTGCGTGGCCCAGTCTCAGTTCCGTCAGCTTCGTCGGCTGCATTAACGATCAATGGATTCTTTTCTGCGGAACTATCCTCTTCTGTGGAACGGCGATCATCCTTGAAAAAGCTCATAAGGTGGGCAAGGTTTAAACCAAGGCCTAGAGCATTGGCCAAGATAAACAGCAGGTTAGCGCAGACTCTGTCCCAATCAACACTGGCGGACCCGTTGCAGCTCGTGTCTGCGCTGGCGCTGGAAAGGTAGCAGTCTGTGCAGATGACATCGTTACTGTTGGCAGAACCACGCCGCAGGGAGACTAGCCAAGACGTCGTCGCTTGGTTGGGCGTGTCGTCGTTGCCGGAGGTGCCGTTGTCCGTGGCATTCTTCAGAAAAGCGATCCCCACCGCCAGAAGAATGATGCAGGTAAGAGAGATGATTAGATGTAGCAAGTAATGCTTCGTGTGGTAATAGTAAGCAGCCATGGCTTTAGAAGAGCTATTTTCCGACGAGCTCTTTAGACGATCTAGATTTAGGTTAAGCAATCCGGCCACAGATACAAGATACCAACCCATCGAAATGCCCAAGTTAGCACCGTTAAGGCCCATGATCGTTTGGTCTTGCTCTTCGTCCTTCAAGTATTGAGCAGAGAAGGTGACAGCGGCCAACTGCAGGCCGATCCAGAGCAGGGTCAACACAAAGCCCAAAACAGATGCAAGACCGCTTGTAACATGATATTGGGCTAAACTTCCAAACCAGCATGGACAATCCGATCCTCCTTTGTCGCCCATCTCCAGAAGTTTTTAACCCTTAGTCTTTGGCAAGAGAGACTGCAACGACTGTTAAGAGAGAAAAAAAAAGTTCTGCTCCTCTCTCTCCTTTTATTTCTTTTACTAATATTGGATATAGTGTTTGACAGGGGTCACACACGCGCCCCTTCCCCTCTCCCCCCCCCTCCCTCCCTCTTTCTCTCCTCCCCCCCCCCCCCGCCCGCTCCTCCCTGCCCCCCGCTTTTCCCTTTTTTGTTGGATGCCTTTGTCCTCTGAACGCTTCATTTCCTTATAGGCGAGTGTTGGCGGGGGGGGGGCAGCTGCTTGTGGGGTGGCGGCAGGGATCAGTTGCCTAAAAGCCTGGAGTGAGAACTTAGCCGCCGAGGCGCGTAGGGCCTGCATGACGGTGGTGTGAAAGTTGCCGCTGTCTTTATGGCGGACGTTGAGTAGCTGGAGGTCGTCGTTGTCTTGGAAACCAAGCTCCCAGACGGAGCCCTCCTGCAGCAGCGGCCCGCGCGTTCCTGTCGGGGAAGCGGACAGGTGCAAGATAGGGCAGTTGGGGGCGTGCGGGGTCTGCGCGCCGCTGGTCCGCCTGGCGTTGGAGGGAGCTCCGCCCTTTCCCCACCAAAGGTCCGTCCACGGCACAGCGTAGGCTAGGCCGAGCTTAGCCCCCTTAGCGCCTGGCGATTCATGGACACCGCACAACCGGAACAAGAGGCGCTGCCCCCCAAGCCCCCTTCTCTGACGTAGCAGCTCCTGGACCACCTGTTGCGGAGTGCTGGTGTTGGGGCGGGGCTTTGCTGCCGTTGCTGTGGCTGTGACTGGGGTGGTGGCGGGGGCCGGGGCGCCTCCGCCTGGGACAGGCGCCGCTCGGGGCGCTGTGCGCCAACGCACGGGCCACTTTTGGCTGCCGTCGACGTGCTGGTCAGAGGGCATTCCCTCAAGCACGAATTCCACGGGGACCCAGGCGCCTTTGGAGGCGACGTACTTGCACTCGGCCCAGGCGCCGGGGAGGGAGGCGGCCCTGGGGTGGATGAGGTCGAGTTCATGGCGAGGGGCGTAGAAGTTGGCGGCGGGAGTGGTGGCGGCTGGGTCGGGGGCGGCTTGTTGTTTCGCTTTGAGCCAGGCGTCCCAGTAGGTCAGCAGCAGCTTGGCGGCGGGTTGCGTGGTGAGTGCCCAGTCAAAGAAAACATCGCAGTGCAGTTCGGTAGGGTCGTCTTGGGCTGGCTGCAGCAGAGGGAAGCGGGCACCCCACACTAGCCTCGGGCCGTGTTCGCCGGCGACGGCTGCTCTGAGCAGCAGCAGATCGACGGTGGGCGAGAACTTCCACTTGCGCAGCCCCGGCTGGGTGCCGGTGCGGTAGGGCGCGTCCCCGCGGGTGAAGACAAAACCGTCAACGGGGACCCAAAGGTTGGTGTGGGCGTCCTGGCAGCGCCAGCGGCCACCCCGGCGCTCCGTCCGGTCCAGCAGCTCCTGCTGCAACCTGTGAAAGGGCTCGAAGGGCTTGCTGAGCAAAGTTTGCAGCACGGGGTGCTGAACATCTTTCAGCACGTGTTTCAGCAGCGCGTCGCGCAGCTCGAGCCTGGCTGTAAAAGGCAGGCCAGTGTACGTGCGGTCGTTGCAGGCGAGGAGGTCGCAGACCCGGTGCAACTTTTTGGCGGCGCTGCGAGAGGGCTCCCCGTGCTGGACGAGCTCGACGCACTCGGCGTCCAGCAACAAAAAAAAAGGCAGCCCCGGCACGTCGCCAAAGGGCGCCTCCGGGTCTAGCTCCTGGAAAAAGGGTTTGTCCCTGAGCAGCGCAAAGCACTTGCCGCGCAGGTACACCAGAAAAGTGCGCGTCCCGTCGTCCTTGGGGGTAACTAGCCACGGGTTACTAGGGGCGTCACCCTCGCCGCGGGCCGCGCACAGGACCGTGAGCTCTGCCGGGCACAGGTCGTTGGGCATGGCAAAAAAGGCACCGGGCGCGGCATTGTCACGCAGCCCCATGACACGCCGCGCCAGCCGCGGGATGCTGCAACGCAGGGTCTCAACCCCCGCAGCATCGAGCTCCTCGGTACAGGCCATGAGCCAGTTGCTGTCGTCTAGTTCCCATGAAGAACGACGGAGCTTTTCCAGTTCCGACGTCAGAGGGATCCTGGTGCCGAGCGATTCGCCGGCGGTGCGCAGGCTGCTCCAGGCAGACTCGTAAACACGTAGCTCCTCCTGTGATCGCTTGTCTGGCAGATTGGTGCGCTTATCAGTACTCGTCGCGTCCTGCCGGAGCGGTTCCACTCTCTTGCGTTTAGCTTTCATGCCCTGAATTTGAGGCGGCAGCAACGGAGTAGAGAGCCCCCCCCCCCTCCCCCCCCCCCCGTGCCTCCAGCTCCCCCGTGCATCCTTCTGTACACACCCTCCCCCCCCCCCTTCCTCCCTCCTCTCTTTGTGCACTCTCTTGATCTCCCTTCCCCCTCCCTCTATCATCCCCCCACCCCTTCGCCTCCCTCCCCTAAACCCTTCTCTCTTGCAGTAGGGGAAAGAAAAATCTTTTTTTAATAAACATGCTTTTTTCCCCCGCTGGACTTGGACCAAGTACTGAGCTGGGTTTCTACTGTTGTTATAAGTCGGGGTCTAGATAAATATGTAAAAAAGATCCTGCATCAGGAGCTGGATCCGCAAGGCTCGGCTGGGAAGGAGCCTGTTTCTTTTTTTTACTAGGTGGTGTAAAATCCTTTGTGGCCCGCTTCTGCCTGGCTGTAGTGGGTCTTGGGCCGGACAGGAGCCCGTTCAAGAGAGCGGGCATGTTTATGTCACAGGGATCTAGATTTATCACAGCGCCGAACGCTTCACTTTCTAGCTCACATCCGACTGACGAGGGGGAGGGGGGACTTGCGCTGCGACGTTTGGGGCGCGGGGTGGTGGGTGTGGTGGCCTGTTGGGGAGTGGGAGGGAGGCTGGGAGGGTCTGCACGCGGGAGCGGCGACGGGGCCGGCCGCGGGGTGCGTAAAGAGCGTGAGCTCTTGCGGGCCGCTTTGGCGGGCTGCTTCTGCTGTTTCCTTGGTTTACTGGACGGAAGCCTGCGTCGTCGGCCAGGGGGAGGGCCGGGGGGCGCTGTGAGGGTGCGCTGCTTGCGCGCAGCTGGCACGTATCCCTGCTCGTCGTCGTCGTCGTCGTGCTCTTCGGCCTCCCGCGTCGGTACCGTTGTCGGTCTGGGCGGAATGATGTACCACTTCTGTTGCTTGAGCGCATCGCTCTTGGACATTTCAGCGCTTCTGCTCCGGGCCGGGAGCCTGCCCAGCTTGGTTGTCAATGTATTCCACCAAGCTACAGAGGTGTGGCAGTCGCGCATGGGGGCCAGCACGGGCGCACGCGGGCCCGGAGCGGGGCCCGCGGGGTCGAGGGGGCACAAGTACACATAGCCCCCCCCGCCAGCACCAGCAGATGTCGGGTCTCGTAGCGGAGCGGCTGAGTTCTGTTCGATGGCCTGCCAAATGTTCTTCACCCAGCCCGCATCGAGGGTGGGCAGCTGGTTGTTAGCCAGGGACAGGCCTGGTGTGTGGCCGGCGCTAGGAGTGAAAGCGGTGTCTTTGAACTTTGTGTGGTAGGCATAGTCGATAGGGTAGAGCTTGCGCAGGTAGAGCTGCTCGGCGGCCTGCTCCAGCGAGAGCTGACCCCAGGCTCCCGCCGTCTGCGTCCGCTGCTGCTTGACCCAGCCCAAGAAGAAGGGGTGTGCGGTGAGCACGCGGAGCAGCCGACGAACTGGGTGATCAGAGTGAGGGACGAGGTCTGACCCCGCGGTAATAATAAATGGCGGCCTGGCGCTCAGCAACTGGCAATGAAGCTCAAGCACACTGAGGCACGACGGGCTAGTAGTGCGAAGTTCCGGACTGCGCTCGGAAAAAAGGCGGCAGGCCTCGTCCTCGGCTAGGTACGCCAGCAGGCGGTAGAGCGAGTCTGCACGGGGGCGCAGCCTTTCCCACACAAAAGCTAGCAGGGCCTTTTCGAATAGTAACTGCTTGCGGGGGGGCAGCCTTAGAGTGTAGAGGGACGAGGCCAGTAGCATTAGCTGCGCCAACACAAAAGGGGACGACTCTGGCTCCTGCAGGTTGGGCGGGGGCAGGCCGTGGTCGTGATCGCCGCCGCCCGCAGTACCTGCGGGCAGCGAGGCACACAAACAGCGATACCGCATGGCCGTCTCTCCCGTCCTCAAGTCTTCCAGTGGTTGCAGGTCGGCCAACGCCTGGTTATACTCGGTCTCTGCCCCTGCCCTCTCATCTTGGATCTCCGCCAGCCAATTCACGTTCCAATGTGCAGTTGTGTCCGAGCCCTCCGCGGCCGCCTTAGCCCTGGCTCGCTGCTCTTGAGCACGCGAGACAGACTTCCCCGCCGCCTGTCTGAACTTGTCGGCCACGACCTTCTGGCAATCGTCAAAGCGGCACTCTAGAACCAGTTGCTTCCAGGCCTGGAGGGTACCGGGCTGAACTAGTTTTTTGTCTTTTTCTGTCTGGGACAGGTACCCGCGGCTGTCTGGGTGCAGCTGGTCTCTTTCCAGTTGGTGGAGCAGGTTGTATGTTTTCATAAGCTGATACTGGTCCTTGGCCGCCTGCGGCGGCAGTCTCCCTACGTGCCATTTGCACACCTTAAGCAAAGCCCCCGTTTTTCTGTCGCTGGCCCATGGGAGATTGAAATTTTTCCACGGGCGATTATCGCGGTCTTTCTTGTTAAAGCCCAGGCGCAGTTCGTCTTCCTGCTCCGTGTCCGACACCAGCAGTACGTTGTAGACGGACACCGCCGTGGAGACAAAGCAGCCGCGCTCGTTCCAAACCAGCTCGGCCTCTTGGCGTTTGCCTGTCAGACCATTTTTTTTCCTTGCTGTAGAAATCGTGCGGGAAATTAGCTAGCGTCTGGCTTAGCCGAACAATCAGCTGCATCACGTCCACTAGCTTTTCCTGCAGCTGAGCCGTCAACTTCTGGCCCCCGTCCTCATCGTTCTCGGCGGGCTCGGGCTGCTCCGCCAGCCAGCTAGCCAGTAGCTGGTGATCGCTGGTCACGTAAAAGGTGTTGAAGCAAAAGAGAGAGGCGCGGGCAAAGGGCAGCGCCCCTCTATAGCGGTAACCGGAACCCGTGTCAGTTTTCTTGTACTGTGGCTTGTGCGGCTTGCGAGACCTCTTTGTCGCTGCCAGCCAGATGTGCTCGTCGTCAGAGGCCCCGTCGCGTCCTTCTTCGTTGGCGGCCAGCCAGCGCTCGCACCCAGTTGAGTACACCGTGTGCGCCGCCTGCAACCACTTGTCGAGTGCCTGCCGCGTCTCTGTGGCTACATGGCCTAGCTCGATCTGTCGGTGAAGCCAGGTTGACAAACGGCCGTACCCCCCCTCGTTCCCAAACGCAGACTCTACCTCTGCCGTACTACTTGGGTTCTCTGGCTCGTTGGTGGTGGGGTTGTAACAGTTGCTATTGTTGCGGTCAATAATAACCGGCTCGCCTACGCGACCCCTCTCCGCCAACAACCTCCAGAGGTTCTTCTGGTACCTGACGTCGTAGACCCGGTTGGCGCCACACTGCTGACCCCAGCAAATCTCCGACGAGCGCGTCACCACTATAGGTAGGAGCTCGGAGATGGGCACCAGTTCGATCTGCAGCGTGGCCTGGTAGCGGCTGGCCAATTTGGGTACCCCAGGTTATAAGCATTCAGCGGCAGCCCCGGCACGCGCAGCACGTTGCAACACGGGGCCTCTGCTAGATGAAAGGAACACAGCATGTACGTGACTCTGGCGCTCTTCTTCTTCGACTCTCCTAGATCCTGTGGGTCGCTGTCCGGTCGCGTCTCGTCCCAATCCTGCGGGTCGCCGTCTGGTCGCAGCAGCCTGCACATCGGGACCTGCAACTCCGGGCCCTGCCCCGTTGGTCCGGGCTGTTCTGAGACGGGAGCGCCGCTCTCTTCGCGCACTGACGCCAGGGCCAGTACACCCTCCTGGCCTGCGCTGTGCTGGAGATACTTCAACAGAGCTCGCCTAAACTGTAACTTGTCTTGAGTCCAAAGATTGAGGTTCTTTTCGTCGGGCAGGCTTAGCCCCGCCGCGCTCTTGCTTTCTCTATTGCTCTTTCCGTCGTCGACTGCTTCGCTCAGATCGATGCCGACTGCTTCGTTCAGGTCGATGCCGACTGCTTCGCACAGGTCGATGCCGGGCCCGTCGTCTTCAGCCTCTTCCTCGCTCCCGCTGTCGTCGAGGTACAGGCGCACACTAGTCTGGGGCTGTGTCGCCTGCTCTACCGTGCGCGCGCCCCCTTGGAGCTGCGTAGCTTGTTTTGCTTCGGCTGCGGCACCCAGCCTTCCGGTCTGGCTTTTGCTGTCGTCGCCGAGCAGATCCATCCGCAGAGACTGCAGCGATTGCAGCGATTTCAGCGATTTCTGCGATTGCTGCGATTGCAGCGATTGCAGAGTGAATGTGCTTCTGAGGTCATCATCCTCCCGCCAGGAAACTGTATAATCCAACGCAGTTCGCCCCCCGAGCCTCGAGCCTGTGGTTGCAGTGCTAAAAACCGTGGCGTCGTCAGGCAGGACTTCGTCAGGCAGGGCGTCAAAAAGTAATCGGTCGTTGCCACCAGCACTCCCTACTGAGCTCATCTGCTTTCAGCACGAGGGAGACAGAGAGAGGAGAGAGGCGCACACAGGGTTTTTTACGTTGTATGTTAGATACAAAAGAAGAAAAGAGGGGGGGGGGAGAAGATGCAGGGGAAATGAGGAAAGGCCTGACTTAACACATTTCTTTCCCCTCTCCCCCCCCCTCTGTCCCTCCCCCGTCTTCCCGCTCTCTCTCTCTCTCTCTCTCTCTCTCTCTACGCGCTCTCCCCACTCTTAACTGAATTACAAACACGTTAATGTTTTCTGTCTTGGCCATCATCGCGTCTGTCGTCTCTGGTCAAGAGCCCAGTGCCGAGGCCTTGGCCTTTGCCTCTACCTGGCGAGTGCGGGCTGGTCAAACCCTCGAGCTGCCAGCCATGGTAGGGGTCCTCAAGCCCGCCCCGTTAACTGGGGGGATAATAGCACGTCTGCTCCCTGCCCTAGTCTGCCCAACCCTTGCGCTCATGAATACCAAACCGACGGAATCGTCTCCGTCACAACCTTGGCCGATCTCATCGGCTGGACTATGGCAAATGCAGCGCAGACCACACGCGACTCCCTCCTCGGCATCGAAAGTTGGGGCAACCTCATGCTAAACCCCCGGAGCGGCCAGCACTTCTACAATTGCACACAGCTTACGTCTCTGCCCTCGTACCCCCCGCCGGCTACCTACAAGCTGACCTCGCTGGACCATTCCTTTTCTCTAGCAAGAAACCTTAGCAGCGGCGCTATTGGGCAGTGGGATATCTCGGGTGTGACTACTTTGCGAGGCGTGTTTGCTAAAGCTACCAAGTTCAACCAAGACCTGAGCGCCTGGGACACGACCCGCGTACTCGACGCCACAGTGGCTTTTCTGCAAGCCGAAAGTTTCAACAGCCCCTTGGCAAACTGGTCTTTGCCTAACCTGATCGACGCCTCCGCCATGTTGTCTCAGGCCACAAGCTTCAATCAGCCCTTGCAGTCATGGAAACTACCTTCGCTTCGGCGCGCCAATGCCATGTTCATGGGCGCCGCCGCCTTCGACCAAGACCTATCCACCTGGTCTTTAAACCCCTCCCTCAACTGTCAGTACTTTGCTTGGGACAGCAAACTGCAGCCTACCCACTACCCCCGCCACCTGCCTAGCAACTGTCTCTAGCCCACAGTCTCGCCTGGGCTGCTGTTCCAAGGTTAGTCCTGTCCCAAATTATGAGCTCTGCGCAACAACGCAAAAAAAAAGTGCGCAAGGGGTCGCGCGACCGCGACCAGTGCTAAAAATGGACCCGGTCGGGATCTTTCAACACCGGGCCCGACGGTTCAAGTCTCTCTCACAGACACTCACTCTCTCTCTCTCTCTCTCTCTCTCTTTCCCCTCCCCCTCCCCCCCCCCCCCAAAGACAATGCCACAGCATCCAGAAGCACAACTGCAGCTAATTTTTGCAGATAAAACACTTGCGTGTGCATCACACCCCCCCCCTTTTGCCCGCGCCCAGGGGGGGGGCGCCCCCCCCCTCTTTGTCACCTGACCTGGGGGGGGGCGCCCCCCCCTCTTTGTCACCTGGTCGGGGGTGGGGCGCCCCCCCCCCCCTCCTCGAGAAATAGAAAAAGAGATAGGCGCGTTTTAGTAGTAAGTATACGCTTGGCAAGTCTTTGCAGACAAACACTTGCGTGTGTTTTCTTTTTTTGTTTTTTTTTAAGTAAATACAGATTCCGACGCTTTGGCACTTTTTAAACCGGTGACAAATATCCGGCGGTGGCAACTGGCGCCCAAGAAAGCCAGCCTCCTGCTGGGCTGCTTGTGGCGCAGATTGTGTTGGGAACCCAAACAAGTTGTGTCCAAACTAGCGTCTCTCGAGGTATCGAGGGCGCGCAGCAAGCCACGAGGGGTTTGCGGCGATCAACGACAGACCGGGCTTTGGCCACGCGCAGAACACGACCGAGCAGTACATGAGAGGTCGACAGAAAAGTGCGTGCGTCTTGTAGCTGACGGTAGGTAACGAAACAAAAACCTCGGTGGGAGGCGCGACGCCCGCGGCGGAACTTGAGCTGTACATTTATCACAGGACCAAAGGCGCTAAAGTATTGCTGTAGCATTTCGAGCGTGGCAGCCGAGGGCAGATTACCCACGTAAAATTTACGGGTGTACAGGCCTGCACAACCGGGCGCTTGCCACTCGGCGGGTCGACAGTCTATTGTCCGGCCGAGACAAGTTAGACCTCCGGCCGAGATTAGTCGCTGCGCGCCCTCCGCGCTGCTGAAAGTAGCAAACGCAAAACCCCGTGTCTGCCCAAGATGGAGCAGACAGTTTTCAGAGCTGGCGGCGGCTATGGCCCCCCGGATTTGCTCTTCGGTGGCGCCCGCCGGAAGGCCTCCCAAAAAAACTTGGCGACTCAGCAGCTCTGTGCGGGCTGCAGTCTGTGCCTTTTTCTTTTGCATGGCTGCTTTACAGCTTAAGTTATTAAAGGCCTGAGGCACAAAGATGTCTTGCTCAGAGGGCGAGGACAGCGACTGGTATGGCGACGACGAAGAGGCAGCAGAAGAGTCGGTGGGGCGAGGCGCATGGCCTGGTTTCCGTGGACTGCGCCATATAAACGTGAGCGGCGACGAAGCAGAAGAAGAGGACGACGGCGACGACCCCCGCCCGGACGAGGAGAAAGACGGAGTGCGCGCTGCACCCGCTGTTTCCGCCTGGACAGAGTGCGCGACGGAGCCCCACGTTGTACAGGTCTTAGAACAGCTAGAGCTCTACCTATCCCAGCCCTTTAACCCGGCGCGAGCGGGACGAATGCTGAGCGCGGCCACCATCAGAAAACACCTGCGCAACGTTGCCCGTTTCGTAAACTTTGCGGGCAACCACCCGCGACCACCGGTGCGGGACCTTTCCGCGGCACTGGGGGACCCTACCCTGCTAACCAGCTTCGCCGACTATTACTCACGCTTCTACAAGTCCGCTACGCTGCGCGCCTACCTTGAGAGCCTGCTGCACCTGTCCGATTGCCTGCGCGCACAGCGTGGCTACGACGCCTGGCGACAAACGCGCTTTTGGCTGGGCAACCTACGAGGGCAGGCCCTTTACTACGCCGGGGTTGAGAACAAGTACGTTCCCCCCGCCCGAGCGCCTTGGTCTCTGTGGCAGCTGCAGGTCTTCCGGGCGGCGGCCATTGCCGACTACCTAGCACACTACGAGCAGGACTGCCGGGCCTGCCCCCTGGGCCTAAACAGAGCCAACTACGTGAAGCAGCGGGAACGACTGCTTCGCCCCTTGTACGTGGCCGCGCTGTGCCTCACACTCGTTCCGCCGGTCTCGCGCTCTTTCATTCTCGCCTACCTCGAGCTGCACAGGTCGCTCCAGCGCGACAGCAAGGGCTTCTGGTGCCTCAGCCTGGTCGACCCCTTCGCGCTCAGCACCCTCAACAACAAAACGCGCACCCAGCACGGCGGCTTCCGAATCCCGCTCTGCCCGCAGGACTGGCCCACCGCCGACTTTCCCGCCGACCTGGCCCCCGTCGGCTTTGTGCGCAACCGCCACACCAGCGGCTACTCCTCCCTACTAGACTTCTGTCTGCTCGACATCGAGCAACGCGTCTGGCCCGCTTTCGCGGGGCTCACGGGCGAACCCGCGCCCGTTGCCCCAGCAGCACCCGCCGCCCAGGCCGGCGGCAGCGCGCACGCTCGTCTATTGTTCCCTGGCGCGCTGGCCTACAAGACGTACGACAACTGGGCTAGCGACGAGGCCTCGCGTCGTCGGCCCCTGCGCCCCGCCGAATGGGCCAACTTCTTCCGCTCTATCCTGCAGCACTACGCGCCGTTGATCCGGATCACCACCGACGGGGGAAAGGGGGTGGATTGGCTGGAGAGAGGCATAGGCCCCGCCAACGAAGACTGGGCCCGCACTTTTACCCCCAAGGCCACACGTCCGCTCAGCGAGACCATGCTGCACGACCTCGAAGCCAGCGACCTGCCCGGCCTGCTCAACATCCCCTCCTTACCCGCTTACCATTCCTCTCTCTCGACCGATGACCTGGGCATCTTGGCGCGCGGCGCGCAGCACACTTTGCGCACGGTACAAAACTCCTATATCCTCCCCATCTTTTTCGAACGCAGGGGGCGCGAGTTAGTTAACTGGATAGACCTCGTCTTGCGTCCGCCACAGTGGCACGCGAGCTTCGACTCTGTCGGCAACCGCTTCTCCGTGCGGGTCAGCTCGGCCGCCCAGGAGCTCACCGAGCGGTTCTCACCAGAGGGCACGGCCCTCGAACCCCTGCCCGAAAGCGCCCGGCGCAAACGCGAGGCCGACCTGGAGGCTCTGTCGCACCTGCGTGGCTGGGACATTATCCGAGGCACGGCCAGCCTGCGCGCCGCCGCAGAGACGGCGGCCGGCGCCCCGTCCGGCGGGGAGGGAGGCGCCAACCCCGGCCGCGACGACGACGACGACGAGGACAAGAAAACACACCCAGCCACCCCTGTGCAAAACTTACCGCCACGCACTAAGCGCGCCGCCGCCGCTCGGCGCCGCACTTCCGCCGAGGGCTCGCCCCCCGTGCTGGGCTTTGAAGTGCAGGGTTTCCAGCAAGTAGCTCTGCGCTGGGGTACAAGGCACAACCAGCCGCGAGAATTCTGGAAAGAGTTCGCAAGCCCACAAGACCGTCAAGGCCATCAGTGGCAAAAGTACACCGTCTGGGCGCCCTTGTCAGAAGAACAGCTAGAGCAAGTCAAGCTCGGGTTCAACCAAGAAAACGAATATTGGGCAGAAGTCCAAAGGCTAATGCGCCTGGGCGGACATGAACAGAAAATCGAGCTCATCCCGCCCACCGACCTCTGGGCGCACCGCAGGAATTCCAAGTATCAGAAAAGCGACCGCCTAGACGTCCGCTATGCTTACAGATTCCTGGTCAAAGACTTGAAATATGGCCACTGGCCTGCCCAGTACCTCTTTACCAAGGATATACTGGATTATTACGGTAGTTCAAGCGGAAGCAAACGAGCGGCAATCTTGATCTCCCTGCAAAACTTCCTGCAAAACAACCTCAACTTGCAGGAAATCACTCTTTTCCCCGGCAGGCCCGACCTAGCAATCGTGAAATTTGCCACGGGCGCCCCGGACAGAACCGGACAAAAACTCTCCTCCGAATACTGGGGCCCTTTCTTCGAGAGAAACTGGTGCATTTTTCCGGTGGCTTTATTGAAAGCTGATTCAGACATTAGCGAGGCTGAGTGGGCAAAACGCTGGAATCTGTTAAGAGGACGAGAGCGCCTAGGCACCCTCGATCGAGAGGCTTTGCCCGAGCCCATGCGCCCTGCTAAACTATACATTCCCAAGCAAGTTGTGGCCGCCATCAGAGTTAAGCTGTGGCTTGAATGAGTCTTGTGAACATCCCGTAGCTTGCATATTCCTTGATACACCGTTTGATTCAGTCTCGACAAGGGGGGGAGCGCCTCCCTGCCTCTTCCCTCTCCCTCTCCTAGTTTTCAGTGCCAAAGATTAAAACTTTGTCAAGGATTTTCTTTTTTATTAAAGCAAGAAAAAGATGCCATGGCCCTTGCTGGCAGCGGTGCCGGGCTCGCTGCCGACGAGGCGCGTGGGGGAACGCTTGGAGGATGAGATGCAACGCTTTTATGCAGAGGCTCTGTGTAAGCCCTTTCGAGCAGAAAGAGTGGGCCCGGTCAGGTCGGGGCCCCGCGCCGTAGCAGGCGCAGAGATTGCTGTCCTGTCGTTCTTGGGTTTTCTGAGCCAAACAGCTGAGCCCCGCGTTTGCGCCGGGCGCCGGCTGCCCTCGCTAGAGTCAAGTCTGTTTTTCTTTGTTGCCAGAGAGGGCGTCTGGCGCACCACCCTGCGCCGCCAACTGCCGGCCTGGGTCGAGCACTTGACCAGGCAGCCGGATATGTCCTGGGAGAGGTGCCTTTTCCTGGTGACTAGCCTGCGCGGCCCGGTCCTGTGCACCGCTGCCTATTACAAAAGGCGGCGTGGTGCTGGAGGGGCGAGCTCCATGCAGCAGCAGCGACTCTCTCCGGAGAGACGACGCACGTCTCTGGTAGTAAGCGCCGCCCGGATTTTCAGTGCCGCCATCAAGAACCTGCGCATGTTGGCCGACACGGAACAATCCTTTCACCCCAAGGAGAGAGAGCTCGCAGTAAGCTTGGCGGACCTGGCCGCCGCGCGCAACTGGGCGGGGCGCCGCTATTTGGCCCGGTACGGAGCGCCCTTGCCTGCGCGCGACCTCACGCGGGGGCTGGTTCAGCAGGCGGCCCGCGCCCAGGAGCCAGGGCTCTCGCGCTGCCGGGATCTGCTAGACTTGCTGCTGCTGTGCCTTTTCAGTCAGTGCCCCATGCCTAGATCGGAGATCATCTGCAAACTGCAGTTTGGAGTTACGCTGCGCCGCGGCGGCACGCCCGCCAGATATTGGCTAGATCTCAGCAACCCCTTTGAACTGGCGGCGATTCACAAAACAAGTCGATTCTATTACGATCGTCAGTACAAGCAGCCGTTGCCCCTGCAGCGGCTCCGCCTGCCCAACAACGACGGCGCACAGCAAGTCCACCTGCTCACTCGGGTCTTGGACGAATGGCGGCTTTGGGCCCGCGAGGATGGCCCCGATGCAAAAGAGACAGCGGCGGCAGGCGGCTTCGTGTTTTCCGCGCGCTACCCTGGGCTCCGGAGCCCTCCCGGGTCACCGCCCCCGGTGGCGGGGCTTGCTCGCCCAGAGCTGCTCGAGCGGCTGCTGGCCGACTCGCTGGCCCGCACAGGGTTTGCGTCGCCCGAGCGCGCCGCCACGCTCCGCCTCTTCCACCTGCGCAAACTCAGCGAGACCTTTCTCTGGCAAAACGCAGGAGGGGCCGCCGCTGTCCCCCCCCAGACCCCTCCGTCACCACCCAGCCCCCGCGGGTCGGCCAGCTGCGCAAGGTTCGCGCACTGGCCGCCAACTACCACGAGCACAGTGAGAAAACGGCGCGCCAGCACTACGTGGCTTTTAGTGACTTTCGCTGCAAACTTCTGACCATCCTGCACCTTTTGGAACCTTTATGGGAGTCTCTGCCCGAGGCCCCGGCCCGCTCCTCCTCCTAGTTAGCGCAAGTACAAGATTGCTAAAATAAAATATTGTCCAAACATTTCACTTGATTATAGGGCACAATCGGGCTAGTAAAATTTTTTAATAATTTCAAAACCAACTTCTTAGTCTTTAGTCCGCTTATATCGGCTGGGGGGAGCAAAAATAAGTCAACTTTTTTTGGAGCCCACAGAGGGGGGGGGGCGCCCCCCCCCCTACTGGAGCGGCAAGGAGGGGGGGGGGGCACCCCCCCCCTTGGACACGTATGCGATAAAGGGTCGGAGGCACAATTCAGGTCACAATTTGCTCGTCGTGTCTTTTGCTTTTTACCTGTGCGTGCTTAATTTAGTGTGTTTTGATTCTGTCCCTGTTACAGACAATGCCGCCGCGAATGAAGACTTCAGGCATCGCTACAACTGGCACAATGGCGCCCAGGAAGTCTCTGTACAAAGCAGATGCCATGAACACCAAGCGCCAGCGCCCTGAGGCTGCTGGCAAGCAAACCGGCTCGACCAAGAAAGCCAAGACAGCGCCGAAGGTCCAAGAGTTCGCGTTGGTTTTGCGTAGTGATGAGCCGATCGATAAGCCCTGGTCCAAGCAACGCCAGCAGTGCCGCCAAGTGTACGAAGACATTGCCAGCTCCGAGGAGAAATTGAAGGGGCTTTGCCGACGGGTTGCGGAGTGCAAGGAGGACGAGCTCCGTGCCTTGAATTCGACGCTGCTGCAGGCTTTGGTGGGCGCGAGTTCCATAGCAGAGTCTCACAGATTAGCCATGCAAACAATTACAGAACTTGGATGCGACAGTTGCTGTCATTACCCCTGCGACAAGTGTGGCGAGCTGAACCATTGCGAGGATGCGTACAAATGCGTCTGCGGCTTGGGTGGTGCGTCGGATGAGTAGAATGTGAGAAGAAATCTTTTATTAAAGCTCGATGGTTTTACACTTGGCACCGAGAACTAAAAAAGGGATAGATTAAAACTTTATCAGGGATTTTTGTATTAATTTTTTTGTACATTCTTAGCTTCAGATGGAGCGAGCGTGCGGGCCGCTGGGCCCAGAAATTTCAGGCGCGGTCCAAGGGCGGCCAGAGCCTGTTTATGATCTTTTTTGCGCAGTTCCACAAACATGGCGTGAGTTCTTGCCCCTGTGTTCGACAAAGGGACCTGGGCTGTCCCCAGCACAGTTTTGTCATCACTTGTCATAATAAATTTCTGCCAGAGCATAAATACCAAGAGCAGCAAGGCCCGCGCCAACGACAACAGAAAAGCAGCTCCCTTTATCGATCTGATCCGCGACGCTGTGCCTGCCGGCGACGTTGTTTTCTGCATTTTGTACTTTAAAGCGTAACTTTCGTTTTTGTAGGGCTTGTGTTAAACTTGCGCACACTTCAGACCCATGCCAAAGTAGATGTGTCCATTCTTGTAGCCGACGTTGCGCTGCCAATCATATTCTTCTATGTCGCCCAATTCGCGCAGCCACCAGGCCAGCACCCAGGCCTCGTCTTCTGTGACCTCTATGGGGATGTCCCAACCCAGTGCCACCGGCCAGCCATCGTTCAAAATCTGCCAGGCGACTGAACCGACGTCCAAACCCAAACTTGTGTGCCTAGGGTCGCACAGCACGGGGGCCTGAAAATCGATCTCACGGTCGATGAGCGTGATCGTCTATAACTAATTACCTCGTCTTTGTTGCTAGCAGATGTCGTTTCCTCCTCGTCTTCTTTGTTGGCTTGCCACTCTAGTGCTTTGTCCAGCTCCCAAGCCCAGCACTTCAACACTAGGTTGATGTGGACCGTCTGTAGTGGCGGCGCAGCGTGTCAATGTCTTCGTACCAGCGCTGCTTTGACAGTAGCTTCAACAGCTCTGTGAACTTGGGCCAGGGCTCTGGCTCCCGCGTATTCCGTCGCCACTGTTCAAAACAATACAGCCCCGCCTTCACTAACAAAGTTGCATCCTCTGGATCGTGATTGGCCTTTTTGAGGCACAAATCTATTATGTTCGGCTTCCAAGTAGTTTTATTAAAGTTCGACAAAGTCTTCCATTTGCCACTGAGAACGAGGACAGGGTTTTGTCTTGATTCTTATCAACCTTGTACACACCTCGAGAAACATGTCATAGCTACTAAATTTCTTGATGCACTCCCGAATCAGGCTTTGCAGCTTGTCATTGTCGATCGGACCTACGTTGTCGAAGTCTTGGAATGCAAATTCCAGTATCCTGGCCACTTCATTACGTTTGAGGTACAAAGCCACCCCGCACCCAAAGTCTTCGGTTGCCGCTACTTGGATGGATGCGTACAGCCCTGGAAGGCTAGGAAAACGCTGCTTAAAAGCCTTGTTGAATTCCTCGCCGCCCCAAACTCTTAGGCCCTTTGACACCTCCGCAAGCTCATGGCAAAACGTTTCGTTTTGTGTATCAGACGGAGTGACAGGGGTTGTGGTCAGGCCTGCGTCGCAGATGGTGTCGCGACCTATTCACGATGAATAGTTTGAAGAAGGCGCGGGGGAGAGAGGGGGGAAAGGGGGGGGCTTTCTAGGGGCGTTTCCGTAATTCTATCGCCTTTATCCCATATACCAGTTAAAACAATCAAGCAGATAGCTTGGGAATTGCACGATATGGTCAAATTTTGGACGTGATACGGCTGAAAAAGGCAGTACGTCTGAGACTTCCCGGGGAAACAGCCGTAAGCGCCGATTTGGCGCCAAAATTTACTTGCGCAAAAAGAAAATCCCACACAGACGCTCGGCTGGGCCGCCGTGAAGAAGACATCCTCCCCCTCCCTCTCACTCTCGTCGCCCCTCTCACTCTCGTCGCCCCTCTCACTCTCGTCGCCCCTCTCACCTTCGTCGCCCCTCTCACCTTTGTCGCCCCGCTCCCCTTTGCTCTGCACCTCCCTGCCTCTAGGGAAGGTGAGAGGGCCGAAAAACATTTTCGTGTGAGTAAAAGGCCCGCGGGTTTCTCCCCCACGGGAAAGCGTCCGATTTCTCTGCTAGCCGCCGGAACGACCCCTGCTAAATTTGGCGCCAAATTGTGCCGTCCGGAGGTAGGGTGCGTGATACGGTTGAAAAAGGCAGTACGTCTTAGCTTTCCCGGGGAAACAGCCGTAAGCGCCAATTTGGCGCCAAAGTCTACTTGCGCAACAAGAAAATCCCACACAGACGCTCGGCTGGGCCGCCGTGAGGAAGACGTCCCCCCCCCTCCCCTCGTCCCTTGTTTGCGCGTGCAAACGCGTCCCAAAAAAAATTGTTGCTTTCCACTTTTCATATTCCTGCAGATATTTCCGCATATCCTTGCAAAGGGGAGAGGCAGGGAAGGAGGAGCAGGGGCGCGCTTCGCCGGTGTACAAAAATTTAATAAAAAGTTTTACTGACAAGATTTCAATCTTAGCACTGAGACCCCAAAAGAGGGAGAGGGAAAGGGCATAGGCCGCGCCAGGAAAACGTAATTTACGCTGAATTAAAGATCGACGGTCTTACGCTCTGGCACTGAAAACTAGGAGCAGAGCATCGTGCTCCAGCACGACCTGCGGCGAATGAATGGATGGGCGGTGGTCAATGTGCCAGGGGGATAAGAGCCCCTTCACTTACCCCGACTGCTTCCTGTCCGTGCCATAGCGCAGCCACCGTGCGCAAGGTCCGCGGGAATATGAAAGGAGGGATGGGGTTAGTGGAGGCGTTGCATGTATTTATTTCTTTTGCAGCTTCTGCGCCCTTCTCCCCCCCTCCCCTCCTCCTGCTCCTTGAGCCCCCTGGGCCCAGGGGGATAGGAGAGAGTAGAGGGGAAAGAAGAAGAGGCAGAGGAAAGGGGGGGGGGGGGAGAGCACGAATTGTCTAGTCCCTCGTCTGAGGATCGGGAGCTCGAGGGAAAGAGGAGGGTAGGGGCGCGCTTCGCCGGTGTACAAGAAAACACCACGCGAGAAAAGATTTTAATCTTAGCACTGAGAACGTGTACAGGGAGGGGCGGGGTGTGCTCCCCCCTCCCCATAGCCCCTCTCGTCCCTCTGTTCCCCCTTGTCATCTGCTTATCCCCCCCTCGCCCTTTGTTTGCGCGTGCAAACGCGTTCTAAAAAAAATTCTTTTCCACTTTTCATTTTCCCGCAGATATTTCCGCAGATCTTGCAGAGGGAGGGGGGGGGGGCCGCCTAGCATGGGGCGAAGGGATTAGTAGAGGCGTTGCATGTATTTATTTTGTTTGCAGCTTCTGCGCCATTCACCCTTCCCTCTTCCCCTCTTTTGCTCCTTGAGCCCCCCTGGGCTCAGGGGAGGGGAGAGGGGAGGGGGCGCTTCGCTGTTGTACGAATTTACGCTGAATTAAAGCTCGACAAGGCATTATCGCTAAAGCACGAGTACGACAGACAGACAGCGCGCTTTCTTTCCTTTTCCAGAGATGGTCTTTTTTCTGTCTCAGAGAGTGCGCCGCCTCATTGGAGAAGTCACTCGTCGTATGACTTAAACGGAGTTTGTGGTCGAGACAGGGCTCCCGGGGAGGGGGGCGCCCCCCCCTTTTTTTCCTCTTCCCTCTCCTTGAGCCCCCTGAGCCCGAGGGGCTCAAAGAACAGGGGGCTCAAGGAGCAGAGAAAGCTTTTTAATTTGAGTCTAACCTGTAGACTTGAGCCCGTGCACGTACCAGCAAGCCCCCTTGTAGACTTTCGAGTAAGTTTCCCAAACCTTTGCGCGTAAATTCAGTGCCATATTATTATTCAGTGCCAAATTTCAAGATTTTGTCGAGCTTTTAATTCAGCGTAAATTCTCTTTTTTGTACTCTCCCACGGGGCGCGATATGGTCAAATTTTGGACGTGATACGCTCCAGCCGGGCAGTACGTCTGAGACTTTCCGGGAAAACAGCCGTAAGCGCCGATTTGGCGCCAGAATCTACTTGCGCAAAAAAAAAATCCCACACAGACGCTCGGCTGGGCCGCCGCGAGGAAGACCTGTTGTAGCCCTCCCTCTCACTCTCGTCGCCCCTCTCACTCTCGTCGCCCCTCTCACTTTCGTCGCCCCTCTCACCTTTGTCGCCCCTCTCACCTTTGTCGCCCCTCTCGCCTTTGTCGCCCCTCTCGCCTTTGTCGCCCCGCTCACCTTTGCTCTGCACCTCCCTGCCTCTAGGGAAGGTGAGAGGGCCGAAAAATATTTTCGTGTGAGTAAAAGGCCCGCGGGTTTCTCCCCCACGGGAAAGCGTCCGATTTCTCTGCTAGCCGCCGGAACGACCCCTGCTAAATTTGGCGCCAAATTGTGCCGTCCAGAGGTAGGGTGCGTGATACGGCTGAAAAAGGCAGTACGTCTGAGACTTTCCCGGGGAAACAGCCGTAAGCGCCAATTTGGCGCCAAAATCTACTTGCGCAACAAGAAAATCCCACACAGACGCTCGGCTGGGCCGCCGTGAGGAAGACCTGTTGTAGCCCTCCCTCTCACTTTCGTCGCCCCTCTCACCTTTGTCCTCTGCTTATTCCTCCCCCCCTCCCCTCATCCCTTGTTTGCGCGTGCAAACGCGTTTAAAAAAAAAATTGTTGCGTTCCACTTTTCATATTCCCGCAGATATTTCCGCATATCCTTGCAGAGGGGAGAGGCAGGGAAGGAGGAGTAGGGGCGCGCCAAGAAAATGTAATTTACGCTGAATTAAAGCTCGAAGGTGTCCTGTCCGTGCCATAGCTCGGCCACCGTGCGCAAAAGAAATTTTTTTTGTTGCCCGACAACAAAAAAAAAACAGACGAGTGGAAGAAGGGGGGGAGGGAGTAGAGGAGAGAGAGGAAGAGTGGTAGGGGCGCGCTTCGCCGGTGTACAAGAAAAGTCTTCTTTAATTAAAACTCGACAAGGTCTTATATTTGACACTGAGAATTAGGAGATGAAGAGAATTGACGCTGAATTAAAGCTCGACGGCCTTACACTTGGGCACTGAAAACTAGGAGCGGAGCACTGCGCTCCAGCACGCCCCTGCGGCGGATGGATGAGCGGTGGTTAATGTGCCAGGAGGACAAAAGCCTCACTACCCCGACGGAGTCCTGTCCGTGCCATGGCTCGGCCACCGTGCTCAAGGTCAGAAAAATATGAAAAGAGGAAAAAAAAATTTTGCTTGACAACAAAGGGAATAGACGGGGGGTAGAAGGGGGGGGAGGGACGGAGGAAGAGGAAGGGGGGGGGGAAGAAGGGGGCGGGGTGTGCTTCCCCCCCGTCCCCCTCTCGTCCCTCTGTTCCCCTTGTCCCCTGCTATCCCCCCTCCCCTCGTCCCTTGTTTGCGCGTGCAAACACGTTCCAAAAAAAACTTTCTTTTCCACTTTTCATATTTTTCCTATTTCCGCAGATCTTGCAGAGGGAAGGGGCAGGGAAGGAGGAAGCACGAATTGTCTTAGTCCACTGTCTGAGAATCGGGAGAGGGAGGAGGGCGCGCCAAGAAAGTACAAAACAAAAATTACGCTGAATTAAAACTCGACAAGGTCGTACACTTGCCACTGAGAACGGGGAGAGGGAGAGGGAAGGGGAGGGGCGGGGTGGCTTTAGTGGATGCGTTGCATGTATTTATTTTGTTTGAAGCTTCTGCGCCATGCACCCTTCCCCTCCCCTGCTCCTTGAGCCCCTGGGCTCAGGGGAGAGGGGAGGGTGGCAAAAAGGATTTTTGAATAGGGGGGGGGGGGCGCCCCGGCTTGGGCTCAGTGATATCTTAGTTTTTTTGTCAGTTTTGCCCCCTACTCTTTGAGCCCCCCGGGCTCAGGGGGGGGGGGAGGATGGAGTAGAAAGGAGAGAGGAAGGGGCAGGGGGGGAGTGGGGCGCCAAGAAAGTGCAAGAAAAATCACGCTGAATTAAAACTCGACAAAGTCTTACACTTGACACTGAGAATTAGGAGATGGAGAGAATTGACGCTGAATTAAAGCTCGACAAGGCATTACACTTGACACTTGCAACGGCACTTTCAGGCTGCCGCAGCATCCGGCCCACGTCATGTTTCTGCGGTAGCCTATATTAGAACCCAGGCCGGCACCGTCTGTGCTCTGCTCGCGCGTCAAGAGAGTGCGAAAAAGAATACGCTGAATTAAAGCTCGACGGCGTCCTGTCCGTGCCATGGCTCGGCCATCATCGTGCGCAAGGTCAGAAAAATATGAAAAGAGGAAAATAAATTTTTTTTTGCCCGACAACAAAGGGAACAGAAGGGGGGAAGAAGGGGCAAAGTGTGCTTTCCTCCCGTCCCCCCTCTTGTCTCTCTGTTCCCCTTGGGGGAGGAGCAGGGGCGCGCTTCGCCGGTGTACAAAAAAGAATCACGCAAAAAAAGAAATCTCTGACAAATTTTTAATATTGGCACTGAGAACTAGGAGAGGGAGAGGGAAGGCGCAGCATCCAGCCCACGTCATGTTGCTGCGGTAGCCTATGTTACAACCCTGGCGGGCACCGTCTGTGCGCTGCTCGCGCGCCAAGGGAGTGCAAAAAAGAATACGCTGAATTAAAGCTCGACGGTCAAACTTTAATAAAGAATTATAATTTCTCGGACCAGCCCTTCCCTACGTACGCGTGTGCCGTGCTCGAACAGCCGTCCGCCAAGAAACGCCGCCTAAAAACGAGCTCGGACGGCCCTGCACCCGCACGCTAGGCGGGCCGGTCGCTAAAGTAAGCAGCTGGTCGCCTCCCGGAAAGAATGCTAGCGAGAAGAGTGTGCAACTGTCCTCTCATTTAAAAAAAAATTGGATTCTGAGCTCACTGTCATAAAAAAAATAGTGGAGTCTGGGGGGGGGGGGGGGGAGGGCGGCTTCGTTGGTCCACGGGTGCTGTCGGGGGGGCCCTCCAGCCTGCTCTGCGCCGAGGCGGCGGCCCGCGCTAGTGCGTCCGGCCCGATCTGCGGACAGCACGTCACCCGCAACGTACGCAGCGCAGACTTGGGCGGAGCTAGCAGCGGGGTCAGGTCTGCCCAGGTCAGGCCCGGATAAGAGTCGAACGTCACCTGGCGCAGCGCGGGGCAGTGCCGCAGCGCGCCGACACTCTCCGCCCGGTAGCAGCGACCAAGATACAACTCTTTAAAGAAAAAAAAGAGACTTACCGGCGTCAATCAAGGACCGACGGGTGTGCGTGCTGCAGGGCGTTCGGCTCTCTGCTGCCTCCCCTCCACCGCATTCTCTTGCTTGCGTCTGTTCCTGGGGCAACAGATAAAGAGAAAGCACGATAAAAAAAATGGTTGAGCATTAGGAACCTGGGCTCGGCCTGCCTGATATCTGTAAACTTTGGAAATTGCTACTCTCTTTCCTTCCTCCGCCGATGTCACGGTGCGCGGTCTGCCAGGACAGTCCAACCGCATGCGAAGCACGGGAAAAAGAATTTGAGGCGTACCTCCGCGAGTTGCAAGGGCTGCGTCACGAGTTCGCACAATCGACACCGCCGAGCAAGCTGCGCCGCACGCCGCACTGGCCTGAGTGACGCTGGCGGCTAATACAAGAAGCGGCGTTGGGCACGGTGTGGTCCTGGTATATCCCGGACTGGGTACGAGACACCGTCTATTTCGAACCTCTCGTGCCGGACAGCGGCCAGGCGACCGCCAACGGCAGGACCCTGATCTCGTTGACCAGAGCGCTCATGGTCAGTTACAGCGGCCGCCGCCAAGACCTGTGGCAGGCCCTGATCATGTGCCCCCGGGCCTGGGAAGACTTCAAGCCGGCCCAAGACTGCAGGGCCAGGCCCGACCACGCACGGCTCTTCCGGCCACTGCAGGCGGCGCACTGTGACCCCGCGGGCGATTTGTTCCGGCTGTATGCAGACCGTGGCAATCTTTCTTTTCCTTTGCGTGCACGGCCTCTTCTTTTCTTTTTTTTTAAGATTTCCTACCACTTGCGTTGTTTCAGAAAGAGGGCATGCATGAGTAAGCAGACAGTCTTGGACCTTTCGGGTTGGCCAGCGCAGAGATCGCCTTGTTCTTTTCAGCGGCGGCAGTACGCTTCTTGACTCCGATAGCCCCCACCGGCAGGTTCAGGTTGTCTTTAGGCAGTAGACTCTTTCTAGGCGCTTTTCCTCCAGTTGATTTCCTAGCTGTGTTCTTGAATCTCAGCGACATCTCTACACGACGAAGAATTCAAAAAAAAGGCAGAAAGAGAAAAAGAAGAAAAAAAAGATAGATATATATGGACAGATAAAACTACATGGAGACCAAAACAGACGCACGATCCACACACCCACACGCACACACATACGCACAGAATCACAAACGCAATTGAGATATACACAGATTGTACATTTGCCAAAACGACGAACAGTGTGAAGCGATCCAACATAAGGGAGGGGGGGGGGCCAACCCGAAAGAGAGGTTGGTCGACACCATTGAGCTCAATGGTGTCGGCCAATATTTTTTCTCAGCAGGGTTGGCCCCCCCTCTCTCCCCTTTGCTGGATCTCTCACACTGTTCGTCGTTTCGCAAAGGTACACCCTATGGATCAGCATGTGTGTCATTGGTGTGCATTTTGCGTCTGAATTGTGTGTGCGTGTGTGTTGCCCCCTCCCCCCTTCCCATTTTTGTCGAGCTTTTAATTCAGCGTAAATTCTCTTTTTTTTTTGTACTCTCCCGCGGGGCGCGATATGGTTAAAGTTTGGACGTGATACGGCTGAAAGAGTCAGTTCCGTCTGTCATTTGGCGCCAAAATCTACTTGCGCAAAAAGAAAATCCCCCACAGACGCTCGGCTGGGCCGCCGTGAGGAAGACCTGTTGTAGCCCTCCCTCTCACTCTCGTCGCCCCTCTCACTTTCGTCGCCCCTCTCACCTTCGTCGCACCGCTCCCCTTTGCTCTGCACCTCCCTGCCTCTAGGGAAGGTGAGAGGGCCGAAAAACATTTTCGTGTGAGTAAAAGGCGTACCGTTTCTCCCCGCGGGAAAACGTCCGGTTTCTCTGCTAGCCTCCGGAACGGCCCCTGCTAAATTTGGCGCCAGATTGTGCCGTCCGGAGATAGGGTGCGTGATACGGTTGAAAAAGGCAGTACGTCTAAGCCGTCCCGGGAAAACAGCCGTAAGCGCCAATTTGGCGCCAAAATCTACTTCCGCAAAAAGAAAATCATACACAGACGCTCGGCTGGGCCGCCGTGAGGAAGACCTATTGTAGCCCTCCCTCTCACTCTCGTCGCCCCTCTCACTCTCGTCGCCCCTCTCACCTTCGTCGCCCCCTCTCACTTTCCTCGCCCCTCTCACTTGCGTCGCCCCTCTCACCTTTGTCCTCTGCTTATTCCTCCCCCCTCCCCTCGTCCCTTGTTTGCGCGTGCAAACGCGTTCCAAAAAAAATTGTTGCTTTCCACTTTTCATATTCCCGCAGATATTTCCGCATATACTTGCAGAGGGTAGAGGCAGGGAAGGAGGAGCAGGGGCGCGCTTCGCCGGTGTACAAGAAAAGTCTTCTTTAATTAAAACTCGACAAGGTCTTATATTTGACACTGAGAATTAGGAGATGAAGAGAATTGACGCTGAATTAAAGCTCGACGGCCTTACACTTGGGCACTGAAAACTAGGAGCGGAGCACTGCGCTCCAGCACGCCCCTGCGGCGGATGGATGAGCGGTGGTTACTGTGCCAGGAGGACAAAAGCCTCACTACCCCGACGGCGTCCTGTCCGTGCCATGGCTCGGCCACCGTGCTCAAGGTCAGAAAAATATGAAAAGAGGAAAAAAAAATTTTTTGCTTGACAACAAAGGGAACAGACGGGGGGTAGAAGGGGGGGAGGGACAAGGCATTACACTTGACACTTGCAACGGCGCCCCCGGGCTGCCGCAGCATCCAGCCCACGTCATGTTGCTGCGGTAGCCTATGTTACAACCCTGGGGGTCTTTCTGCCGCGCGCTCGCTAGTAGCTAAGCTGCTCGCCGTCGTGCTGCAGTTCGTCCAGGCGCCAGCGACGTCCATACTCACCGAGGTGCAGTTTCTGCAGCCCCGCGCAGTGTCGCAGCGGCTCTATGCTCTCCAGGCGCTCGCAACCTTGCAGCGTCAGCTCCTGCAGCGAGTAGCAGGCCCGGAGCGCGCCCAGGTCCGCACCGCGCAGGCCCGGGCAGGGCCCCAGCTGCAGTCCCACCAGCGGCAGGTCGGCCAGGCAGTGCAGCAGCGCCCCGTCGGCGGCAGAGAGCGTGAGCTTCAGGCACTGGAGCTGGCGCAGCTGGGGCAGCAGGCCTGGCAGCCCCGGGCCCCGGAGGCCCACGCAACCCGTTAGGTCCAGTTCGCGGAGGGCCGGTAAGGCCAACAGGTCCGCCAGGCACGCCTCCGTCAACTGGGCACAGGGCCAGCTTTTCGAGCTGGTGTAGCTGCAGCACGCAGGCTAGCTCCTCCTCGTTGATTACGTTTATCCCAGTCAGCTCTAACCGCCGGAGGGCCGGGAGGTGGCGCAGCTGTAGTAGCCCCGGGCCCCGCACCCCGCAACAGACCCGCAACTCCAGGTGCGCTAGGGACACGAAAGCTTGCAGGTAGGCACAATCGGATTGGATTGAAATCTTAGAGAGGTGAACCCCTCCAGAGACCGGCAGGCAGCTGGAAGGGAGAAAGGGCAGCACGCGGCACATCCCCCTCCCTTCTCAGAGCGGGGGGGCAAAACCCCCCGAGCCCCCCTTCAGCCCGCGCCAGCGGGCTGTAGCATTCTCAAGAGGATGTTGCGACTGGCGTTCATGTCGCGTCCGTGCTGCAGGGCGCACCACTGGCAGCTGTAAGTCTTGGCAGCTTTGATGTCTCTCCCTAAATTTGTTTTGTGCCTCCCGTCCCCTGAGCCCAGGGGGCTCAAGGAGCAGGGAAAGCTTTTAATTCGAGTCTAACCTGTAGACTTGAGCTCGTGCACGTACCAGCAAGCCTCCTTGTAGACTTTCGAGTAAGTTTCCCAAACCTTTGCGCGTAAATAAATTATTAGTATTCAGTGCCAAACTTCAAGATTTTGTCGAGCTTTTAATTCAGCGTAAATTCTCTTTTTTTTGTACTCTCCCGCGGGGCGCGATATGGTCAAACTTTGGACGTGATACGGCTGAAAGAGGCAGTTCCGTCTGTCATTTGGCGCCAAATTGTGCCGTCCGGTGGTAGGTGCGTGATACAGTTGAAAAAGGCAGTACGTCTAAGCTTTCCCGGGAAAACGGCCGTAAGCGCCAATTTGGCGCCAAAATCTACTTGCGCAACAAAAAATCCCACACCGACGCTCGGCTGGGCCGCCGTGAGGAAGACGTCCTCCCCTTCCCTCTCACTCTCGTCGCCCCTCTCACTTTCGTCGCCCCTCTCACCTTTGTCGCCCCGCTCCCCTTTGCTCTGCACCTCCCTGCCTCTAGGGAAGGTGAGAGGGCCGAAAAACATTTTCGTGCAAGTAAAAGGCGTACAGTTTCTCCCCCGCGGGAAAACGTCCGGTTTCTCTGCTAATCTCCGGAACGGCCCCTGCTAGATTTGGCGCCAAATTGTGCCGTCCGGAGGTAGGGTGCATGATACGGTTGAAAAAGGCAGTACGTCTAAGCTTTCCCGGAAAACCGGCCGTAGGCGCCAATTTGGCGCCAAAATCTACTTGCGCAAAAAGAAAATCCCATACAGACGCTCGGCTGGGCCGCCGTGAGGAAGACCTGTTGTAGCCCTCCCTCTCACTCTCGTCGCCCCTCTCACTTTCGTCGCCCCTCTCACCTTCGTCGCCCCTCTCACTTTCGTCGCCCCTCTCATCTTTGTCGCCCCGCTCCCCTTTGCTCTGCACCTCCCTGCCTCTAGGGAAGGTGAGAGGGCCGAAAAACATTTTCGTGTGAGTAAAAGGCCCGCGGGTTTCTCCCCCGCGGGAAAACGTCCGATAAATTTTCTCTGCTAGTCTCCGGAACGGCCCCTGCTAGATTTGGCGCCAAATTGTGCTGTCCGGAGGTAGGGTGTGTCCGGCAGGGTCCAGCCGGGCAGTACGTCTTAGCCTTCCCGGGAAAACGGCCGTAGGCGCCAATTTGGCGCCAAAATCTACTTGCGCAAAAAGAAAATCCCACACAGACGCTCGGCTGGGCCGCCCCAGCCGAGACCTGTTGTAGCCCTTCCCTCTCACTCTCGTCGCCCCTCTCACTCTCGTCTCCCCTCTCACCTTCGTCGCCCCTTTCACCTTTGTCCTCTGCTTATTCCTCTCGTCCCTTGTTTGCGCATGCAAACGCGTCCCAAAAAAAATTGTTGCTTTCCACTTTTCATATTCCTGCAGATATTTCCGCATATCCCTTGCAAAGGAGAGAGGCAGGGAAGGAGGAGCAGGGGCGCGCTTCGCCGGTATACAAAAATTTAATAAAAAGTTTTACTGACAAGATTTCAATCTTGGCACTGAGACCCCAAAAGAGGGAGAGGGAAAGGGCAGAGGCCGCGCCAGGAAAACGTAATTTACGCTGAATTAAAGCGCGACGGTCTTACACTCTGGCACTGAAAACTAGGAGCAGAGCACCGTGCTCCAGCACGACCTGCGGCGAATGGTACTGCCCCCCCTGTGGTCAATGTGCCAGGGGGACAAGAGCCCCTTCACTTACCCCGACGGCTTCCTGTCCGTGCCATAGCGCAGCCACCGTGCGCAAGGTCCGCGGGAATATGAAAGGAGGGAGGCCGACCTGTGGAGGCGTTGCATGTATTTATTTCTTTTGCAGCTTCTGCGCCCTCCCACCCCCCTCCCTCCCCCCACCCCTTGAGCCCCTGGGCCCAGGGGGTCTGAGCAGGGGGAGTCGAGGGGAAAGAAGAAGAGGCAGGGGAAGGGGGCGCCAAGAAAGTGCAAGAAAAGTCCACGCTGAATTAAAACTCGACAAAGCATCACACTTGGGGCACTGAAAACTAGGAGCATAACAACGTGCTCCAGCACGACCCTGCGGCGAACGGATGGGCGGTGGTCACGGTGCGGGCCGAGGGCAGCCTAAGTAGTTACGAGGTTGAAGCTCTGTGTTCTAAAGTCATGCGACAGCAGCACTGTCCGGAAAGTGGCAAAGAGCTGGCACAGAAAAGTGTCGGTCAAGCCTTTGACTTCTTGCGGCCCGGGGTTCTGGTGGCCGCGTAGCAATACCGAAACTTTCCTAAATGCAATCCAAGCTGCTATCGACGCCTGCAACCACCAAGATTTCAAGCCGGCGTTTGAAACTACATTTTTTTTGTACACCGTGCGCAAGCAGCTGCGGATATTCTGCCTTTTCCGCGGGGCCTGGAATAACGCAGGGGTTCATTGTCGCAAGCTCACAATGATAGGCCCGCTCTCGTGGCGCATCGACTACAAGCCCCTACCAAATCTGCGGGTGACAGAACTCGAGGTCCGGCAATACGAACACGGGCCCCCGGACAAGAGTGCCCACGACCGGCGGAGAGACAACTACGCGCCAATCACTGACACACACATACGAGAGCTGGTCGTCATGCTACCCACGATCCAACACTTGCGCCTGGACGAGTGTGAATTCGACGGGGACGCAGCGTTAGCACACTTGCCCCAGCTACATAATTTGCGGCGGCTGTACATCAACTGCACCGCTAGCTACGTCTCAGATCTCGGGCTAGTGCATTTGTCACGGCTGCACAAACTGGAAGAGCTAACCCTCCGCGGCTGCTTGGAGGAGATTACGGATGACGGTTTAGATTCGTTGTCGGAGCTGCGACATGTAACACGGCTAGACCTCCGCCATTGCTACCAAGTCACTGACGCCGGGCTGGGCCGTTTGGCGGCGCTGCGACATTTGACACAGCTAGAACTCTGGGGCCCCAAACACGTGACCGGCGCGGGGCTCGCGCGTTTGGCGGTTCTGCCCGACCTGCGCAAACTCAACCTGAAATATTGCAGTGGTCTTACCACCGCAGGGCTCAGGTCCTTGTCGGGGCTGCGACAGCTGACGCATCTGGACCTCGGTGAATGGCCCGACGTGCTCCTGGACGACTGGCAAGCCTACCAAGCGCGCGGTTTTAACGAGCTTGACCAGATCCCGCTAGACATCGGAGACGACGTGGTAACCTCCCTGTCAGCGCTGCGCAACCTCCGACAGCTCAGCTTGGACGGTCTAGACATATCCTGCGCCAGTTTGGGACACTTGTCGCAGCTGCACAACCTAGAGCGACTCGTGCTCAGCAGGTGCGGTCACTATGCGAACAGCCACAGCGATCCGGTGCACTTCGGGCCCTTACTACAGTTACCCCAGCTCCGGCGGCTTGTGCTCCGCAACTGCGGCTGGGTCAATGACGCTACGCTGGCACAGCTGGCAGGGCTGCGCAGACTCCGGGAGCTGGACCTTCGCGATTGCACAAAGCTCACCGAGGCCGGGGTGCAACGGTGGTTAGCCGAGTTCCGGCTCCGCTCGCCGCGATTGAAAGTCTTGTATTAAAAAAAAAACAATGCTGCAATTGTCTGTTTTAATAATACAGTTCAAGATGCGTCCGCGCGAGCGCCACCGCAGCGGCGTTTCTAGTGCCCTGGGCGACTGGCAGGAGTGTGCCTACCTGTTGCCGCAGAGGTGACCGACGCAATAGAAAGCATGGCTATTGAGGTCACGCAACAGCAGGGCATCGTTGAACGCTTAGCACAAGAGTTAGCAGCTAATGAAGCTTGGCGCCCGGGCTACAGAAGATACAAACACGCGATTCACGCTGACAGCTGTAGCCCTTCCCTCTCACTCTCGTCGCCCCTCTCACTTTCGTCGTCCCTCTCACTTTCGTCGCCCCTCTCACTTTCGTCGCCCCTCTTACCTTCGTCGCCCCTCTCACCTTTGTCGCCCCGCTCCCCTTTGCTCTGCACCTCCCTGCCTCTAGGGAAGGTGAGAGGGCCGAAAAACATTTTCGTGCGAGTAAAAAGCGTACCGTTTCTCCCCGCGGGAAAACGTCCGATTTCTCTGCTAGCCTCCGGAACGGCCCCAGCTAAATTTGGCGCCAAATTGTGCCGTCCGGAGGTAGGGTGCGTCCGGCAGGGTCCAGCCGGGCAGTACGTCTTAACCTTCCCGGGGAAACGGCCGTAGGCGCGAATTTGGCGCCAAAACCTACTTGCGCAAAAAGAAAATCACACACAGACGCTCGGCTGGGCCGCGTGAGGAAGACCTGTTGTAGCCCTTCCCTCTCACTCTCATCGCCCCTCTCACCTTTGTCCTCTGCTTATTCCTCCCCCCTCCCCTCGTCCCTCCTCAGAGCGCGTGCAAACGCGTTCCAAAAAAATTGTTGCTTTCCACTTGTCATATTTCCGCAGATATTTTCGCATATCCTTGCTGAGGGAGAGGCAGGGAAGGAGGAGCACAGTGCTCCAGCACGACCCTGCGGCGGATGGTACTGCCCCCGTGGTCAATGTGCCAGGAGGACAAGACAGGGAAGGAAAAAGCACGAATTGTCGGGAGTGGCAGTGGGAAGGGGGAGAAGCAGGAGCGCGCTTCGCCGGTGCAAAAGATCACGCGAAAAACGAAATACTTGACAAAGTTTTAATCTTCGGCACTGAAAACTAAGAGAGGAAGGCCGAGCCCCAGGTCACGGGCGCTTTTCTTGCAGCACCCGGGTCGCCCAAGGAGTGCTCCATCTGCCTCCAAGACCACCGTGGACAGAATGGTGAAGACGTTTGATAACTGCAGCGGACTTTCCTGGACAAACGCGCTCCGATCTGATGATGGGCAAGCTACGACTTTGGTTTGATAAATAAAAATATTAATGCTGGCCGAAAAAGGCAGTATTGCCAGAAAAGCCCGGAGACGCTGCCTTTTTCGGCCATATCACATGCACAGACCGCCAAGCCGCCTTCGCTAAATGCGCCATGAAGAAGTTCCAAAAAGTCTCAGCAAGGGAGAAGCGCTCTCCACCCTTGCCCTTTTTCTGTTCTTTGAGCCCCCGGGCTCAGAGAGCTCAGCCCGCGCCGGCGGGCTGGTTTCTCAGTATCAAGTGTTAACTTTGTCGAGTTTTAATTCAGCGTGGACTTTTCTTGCACTTTCTTGGCGCCCTTTCCCTCTCTTCTTTAGATTTGTTTTGTGCCTTCCTTCCCCTCTACTTTCCCCACCCTCTGAGCCCGGGGGGTTCAAAGAGCAGGGGGGCAGAACTAAACACAAAACTAAGAGGATGCCACTGAGTTCATGCCGGGGCGCCCCCCCCCTTGATCAAAAGATTTTTTCTGCTACCCTGCCCTCCCCACTCCCCTGAGCCCAGGGGGGCTCAAGGAGCAGGGAAATGGGGAGGGGGAAAGCACACCCCGCCCCTCCCTGTACACGTTCTCAGACAGAGGGTGGAAAGCAAGACAGATCGTGCTTCATCCTCCCCCCGCCCCTTCCTTCTCTTATTTCTCAGTGCCAAGATTAAAATCGTGTCAGTAATTTTTTTCGCGTGATTTTTCTTGTACACCGGCGAAGCGCGCCCCTGCCCTCCCTTTTCCCTCTTCCACTCCCTATTCTCAGACGGGGACTAAGACAATCCATGCTTCCTCCTCCCCGGCCTCTTCTCCCCTCTACTACCTCCCCCCTGAGCCCGGGGGGCTCAAAGAGCAGGGGGCAGAATTGCAACGAAACTAAGAAGAGGATTCCTTTGAGCCCATGGCGGGGGGGGGGGGGGTACTCTTCCTCCCTATCCCCAGATCTTTTCTGCCACCCTTCCCTCTTCCCTCCCCTGAGCCCAGGGGGGCTCAAGCAGCAGGGGGGGGGGGGGGAAAGGGCGCAGAAGCTGCAAAAGAAATAAATACATGCAACGCCTCCACTAACCCCCCTCCCCCCCCCCCATGCCGGGTGCTTTCTCCCTTCCCTCTTACCGACGGGGGGGAAGGATGGAAAGACAGATTGATCCTCCCCGGCCCCTTCCTCTTTTAGTTTTCAGTGCCAAAGATTAAAACTTTGTCAAGGATTTCTTTTTTCGCGTGATTTTTTTACACTGGCGAAGCGCGCCTCCCCTCCCTCTTTTCATATTTTTCTGACCTTTGCGCACGGTGGCCGAGCTTATGGCACGGACAGGACGCCGTCGAGCTTTAATAAGAAAAGATTCGTACATTCTTGGCGCGCCTTCTCAGTGCCAAGATTAAAGCTTGTCAGGGATTTTTTTTATTGATTTTTTGTAAATTCTTAGCGCGCCCCGGCCCTCGCTCCCCTCTTTCCTCTCCCTCTCTCAGTTCGGTGGCAATGACAAATTGTGTTTCCCTCTAGGTCCCTGTCTTAGTTTTCAGTGCCAGAATTAAAACTTTGTTCAGGATTTTTTATTATTTTTTTTGGGTACATTCCTAGCGCGTCCCTGTCCCTTCCCCTGCCCCTTCCCTCTCCCACTCACAGTTTTCGGTTCAAAGTGTAAGACCGTCGAGCTTGAATTCAGCGTAAATTCATACATTCTTGGTGCGCCCCCTTCTCAGTGCCAAGATTAAAACCTTGTCAGGGATTTTTTTTTATTAAATTTTTCTTGTAAATTCTTAGCGTGCCCCCGCTCCTCCTCCTTTCCCGCTCTGCTCCTCGGGGGCAGGATAGAGCTGAAAAAAGGCAGTTCTACGAAACAACCTAGAAACACTGCCTTTTCCGGTCGTATCACAGTCGTGCAAAACTTAGCGCGAAATGAACGGGCCGTTCCGGTCTCTTTCCGTGGGGTTTTAGCGGTCGTTTTCCCGCGGAAAAACCCGCGCGCCAAAATCTTTTTGTTGTTGCGCAAATGCGCACTTTTTTTTCCTTCGAAGGGAGGAGGGAGCGGGAAGATAAGGGGGAGAGGGGAGAGAAGGGGGAGGGGGAAGAAAAACCCCGGGGAAGAGAACGGGGGCGCTCTTCTCTCTCTCCCCCCCCCCCCTCCCTCTCTCTTCCCCTTTAAACAAACGAACGGGGGGAGGGGAGGGTTTTTTTCTCTCTTCCCTTTCCCCTTCCTCGTCCCTCTTCTCTCCCTCGTCCCTCTTTCTTCCCTCTTCCCTCTTTCTTCCCTCTTTCCTCCGTTCCCCCCTCCCCTTTTTTCCGGCAAGAGGATTTTTCTCTTTCTCCTTTTTTTTTGCACCAAATTTGTCGCCAAATTTTGCGCATGTGTGCGCCTGGCATGATATGGTCAAAAAGTGCAGTATTGCCGGAAAAGCCTGGCAACGCTGCCTTTTTCAGCCATATCACATACACAGACCGCCAAGCCTCCTTCGCTAAAAGCGCCATCAAGAAAGCACCAAAAAATCCGCCGGAACTTCAGCCGGAGTCTCGACAAGGGAGAAGGGCCCGGCCCCGACATTGGGGGGAGGCTCAGTTGAGGCGTTTCATCTATTCTTTTGGTAGCTTCTGCGCTCTCCCCCTTCCCCCTTGCCCTTCCCCTGTTCTTTGAGCCCCCCGGGCTCAGGGGGCTCAGGAGGGAGGGGAGAAAAAAAAGGGGGAGGAGGGGGGCGCCCCCCCCCCCTCCCTCCCGCCTGTGGGCTCCCAAAACTTCCTAGCACATTGACCACTGCCCATCCATCCGCCGTAGGGTCGTGCTGGAGCACGGTGCCCCCGCTTCTAGTTTTCAGTGCCCAAGTGTAAAGACAGTCGAGTGGGCCGGATGCTGCGGCAGCCTGAGGGTACCGTTGCAAGTGTCAAGTGTAAGACTTTGTCGAGTTTTAATTCAGCGTGGACTTTTCTTGCACTTTCTTGGCGCCTTACTCCCCCATGCTTCTTCCCTCTCCTCTCCTAGAATTCAGCGCCAAGTGTAATACCTTGTCGAGCTTTAATTCAGCGTAAATTACATCTTCTTGGCGCGCCCCTGCTCCCCCCTCCCTTCCCACTGCCACTCCCGACAACTCGTGCATCCTCCTCCCACTTGCCACTCCCGACAATTCGTGCTTTCCTCCTTCCCTGCCTCTTCTTTCTGCAAGATCTGCAGAAATATCTGCGAAAATATGAAAAGTGGAAAAGAAAATCCTTTTTGGAACGCGTTTGCACGCGCAAACAAGGGATGAAGAGAGGGGGGGGGGGGGTAGCAGGGGCTAAGGGAAGCAGAGGGACGAGAGAGGGGGACAGGGGAAAGCACACCCTGCCCCCTTTTCCCCCCTTCCTCTTCCTCCCTCCCTCCCCCTCTCTCCTCCCCCGTCTGTTCCCTTTGTTGTCAGGCAAAAAAAAATTCCGCAGATCTTTTCATATTTTCTGACCTTGCGCACGGTGGCCGAGCCATGGCACGGACAGGACGCCGTCGGGGTTGTGGGCCCTTGTCCTCCTAGCACACATGACCACCGCCCATCCATCCATTCGCCGCAGGGTCGTGCTTGAGCACGGTGCCCCGCTTCTAATTTTCAGTGCCCCCAAGTGTAAGATCGTCGAGCTTTGATTCAGTGTATTCTTTTTCGCACTCTCTTGGCGCCCCCCGAGTCCGGGGGGAAAGGAAAAGGCGCAGAAGCTACAAAAGAAATAAATACATGCAACGCCTTCACTAAGCCCCCTCTAAGCCCGGGGGGCTCAAAGAGCAGGGGGGCGGAATTGCAACAAAAACTAAGCAGATTCCACTGAGTCCATGGCAGGGGCACCCCACCCACCTGTATCCACCAATCCTTTCTGCCACCTCCCCCTTCCCTCTTACCGACGGGGGGAGGGGAAAAATAGATCCTTCCCGGCCTCTTCCTCTCTTAGTTTGCAGTGCCAAAGATTAAAACTTTGTCAAGGATTTCTTTTTATTGATTTTTTTTACACCGGCGAAGCGCGCCCCCCTCTTTTCATATTTTTCTGGCCTTGCGCATGGTGGCGGGGCTATGGCACGGACAGGACGCCGTCGGGGTAAGTGAGGGCTCTTGTCCTCCTAGCACACATAACCACCGCCCATCCATTCGCCGCAAGGTCGTGCTGGAGCACTGTGCTCCGCTCCTAGTTTTCAGTGCCCAAGTGTAAGACCGTCGAGTGGGTCGGATGCTGCGGCAGCCTGAGGTGCCGTTGCAAGTGTCAAGTGTAAGACTTTGTCGAGCTTTAATTCAGCGTAAATTCATACATTCTTGGCGCGCCCCTTTTTCAGTGCCAAGATTAAAACCTTGTCAGGGATTTTTTTTTAATTAAATTTTTCTAAATTCTTAGCGATAGAGCTGAAAAAAGGCAGTTCTACGAAACAACCTAGAAGCACTGCCTTTTCCGGTAGTATCATAGTCGTGCAAAACTTAGCGCCAAATTTAGCAGGGGGCCATTCTGGTCTCTTTCCGTGGGGTTTTAGCGGTAGTTTTCCCGCGGAAAAAACCGCGCGCCAATTTTTTTTTTTCTGCGCAAATGTCTTGCGCACTCCCTCCCCCTTCGGAGGGAGGAGGGAGCGGGAAGATAAGAGGGAGCGGGAAGATAAGAGGGAACGGGAAGATAAGGGGGAGGGGGGAGAGAAGGGGGAAAGGAAGAGAACGGGGGCGCCCCTCTCTCTCCCCCCCCTCCCTCTCTCTTCCCCTTTAAACAAACGAACGGGGGAGGGGGGAGGGGAGGGTTTTCCTCCCTCTCCCCTCCCTCGTCCCTCTTCCCTCCCTCTTCCCTCTTTCTTCCCTCTTCCCTCTTTCTTCCCTCTTCCCTCTTTCTTCCCTCTTCCCTCTTTCTTCCCTCTTCCCTCTTTCTTCCCTCTTCCCTCCCTCTCCCCTCTTCCCTCCGTTCCCCCCTCCCCTTTTTTCCGGCAAGAAGATTTTTCTCTTTCTCTCTTTTTTTTGCACAAGATTTGTCGCCAAATTTTGCGCATGTGTGCGCCTGGCATGATATGGCCGAAAAGGGCAGTATTGCCAGAAAAGCCTGGCAACGCTGCCCTTTTTCAGCCATATCACATGCACAGACCGCCAAGCTTCCTTCGCTAAAAGCGCCATCAAGAAAGTACCCAAAAATCCGCCGGAACTTCAGCCGGAGTCTCGACAAGGGAGAAGGGCCCGGCCCCGGCATTGGGGGGAGGCTCAGTTGAGGCGTTTCATATATTTTTTTGGTAGCTTCTGCGCTTTCTCTCTCCCCCCTTGCCCTTCCCCTATTCTTTGAGCCCCCCGGGCTCAGGGGGGAGGGGAGAGAAAAGGGGAGGAGGGGGGCGCCCCCCCCCTCTCTCCCGCCTGTAGGCTCCCAAAACTTCCTAGCACATTAACCACCGCCCATCCATTCGCCACAGGGTCGTGCTGGAGCACGGTGCTCTGCTCCTAGTTTTCAGTGCCCGAGTGTAAGACCGTCGAGAGGGCCGGATGCTGCGGCAGCCTGAGGGTGCAGTTGCAAGTGTCAAGTGTAATGCCTTGCCCTATGGCGGGGTACACTCCCTTTCCTTGTATCCTCAGATCCTTTCTGCCACCCTCCCCCTCCCCCCTGCTCCTTGAGCCCCTGGGCGCAGGAACAGGAGAGAGGGGGGAGGGAAAGGGCTCAGAAGCTACAAAAGAAATAAATACATAAAACGCATCCACTAATCCCCTCCCCTCATGCCGGGCGCTTTCCCCCTTCCCTCTTTTAATATTTTTCTGACCCTGCGCACGGTGGGCGAGCTATGGCACGGACAAGACGCCGTCGAGCTTTAATTCAGCGTATTCTTTTTTGTGCTCTCTTGGCGCGCGAGCAGAGCACAGACGGTGCCGGCCGGGGTTCTAACATAGGCTACCGCAAAAACGTGAAGTGGGCCGGATGCTGCGGCAGCCTGAGGGGTGCCGTTGTAAGTGTCAAGTGTAATGCCTTGTCGAGCTTTAATATAAAGGATTGACATTTTCTAGGCGCGGCCCCCCTCCCCCCTTCCCTCTCCCTCTCCTAGTTCTCAGTGCCAGGATTGAAATTTTGTCAGTGATTTTTTTCGCATGGTTTTTTCTTGTACATTCTTAGCGCGCCCCTACCCTCCCTTCTCCCGCTCCCGATTCCGATTCTCAGACGGGCAAGGGGAGGGGGCGAAGAAGAGCAAGGGGGGAAAGAGAGGAAGAGGAAGGGGAGGGGGGAAGGGGAGGAGAGTGCTCCCTCCCCCCTCTTTCCCCCCGTCTGTTTCCTTTGTTGTCGGGCAAAAAGATTTGTGTTTCCTTTTTTCATAATTTTCTGACCTTGCGCACGGTGGCCGAGCCATGGCACAGACAGGACGCCATCGGGGTAGTGAGGCTTTTGTCTTCCTGGCACATTGATCATTGACCATCCATTCGCCGCAGGGTCGTGCTGGAGCACGGTGCTCTGCTCTTAGTTTTCAGTGCCAGAGTGTAAGACCGTCGAGTGGGCCGGATGCTGCGGCAGCCTGAGGGTGCCGTTGCAAGTGTCAAGTGTAATGCCTTGTCGAGCTTTAGTTCAGCGTCAAGTGTAAGACCGTTCGGCTTTAATTCAGCGTAAATTGTACCTTCTTGGCGCCCCCCCCCCTTTTGTATCCAAGCATCTTTTCGCCAACTTCTCCTCTCCCTCTCCTCTCCCTCAGTGCCAAGATTAAAACTTTGTCAAGGATTTTTTTATTCAAAAAGTCTCGGCAAGGGAGAGGGGGGGTGGGAGGGGGGGGCTTATCTAAGGCGTTTCATTTTTTTGGTAGCTTCTGCGCTCTCCCCCTCCCCCCTTGCCCTTGCCCTGTTCTTTGAGCCCCCCGGGCTCAGGGGGCTCAGGGGGGGAGGGAAGAAGAAAAAGGAAACGGGGGGGCGCCCCCCCCCCCTTCCCAAGCTGTGGGCTCCCATAACTTCCTAGCACATTGACCACCGCCCATCCATTCGTCGCAGGGTTGTGCTGGAGCACGGTGCTCCGCTCCTAGTTTTCAGTGCCCCAAGTGTGCTGCCTTGTCGAGCTTTAGTTCAGCGTAAATTCTCTGCATCTCCTAATTTTCAGTGTCAAGTGTAAGACTTTGTCGAGCTGTAATTCAGCATATTTTACATTTTTCTTGGCGCGGGCCCCTCTCTGCTGTGCCTAGAGTACAAAAGATTTAGACGTGTTTTCTCCAGATAACATCGAGCTGTGTTCTTCAGCACGCGCCAAACAGGCTGACTTCGGTACAAAAGCTTTTATTAATTAAAAGAATTTTTTCTTTTTTTTTTGCAAACTCGATTGTACAGCACTCGCAATGCTCCTTCTTCTAGAAAAAATGCACGAGGAAGGAAGGGGTGTGCTGCTCGTTCTCAGACAAGTGCATGGATTGGGGGGTCCGGCAGGCTCTCCCTCGCCCCTCTCTCTCCCAGTAGTTCTCTGACGGGTATTGGGATCATCCCGTCTTCCTCCCCCCCCCCTTCCCTGTTTCTTCTTCCTTCCCTCTCACTTTCCCTTTTCTTCTATCATCCCCTCTTACTCTCTCTTCCCCCTTCCCTTTGCCTTCCCCGAAAACGTCCGATTTCTCTGATAGCCTCCGGAACGGCCCCAGCTAAATCTGGCGCCAGATTGTGCCGTCCGGAGGTAGGGTGCGTCCGGCAGGGTCCAGCCGGGCAGTACGTCTTAACCTTCCCGGGGAAACAGCAGTAAGCGCAAATTTGGCGCCAAAATCTACTTGCGCAAAAAAAAATCACACACAGACGCTCGGCTGGGCCGCCGTGAGAAAGACGTCCTCCTCCTTCCCTCTCACTCTCGTCGCCCCTCTCACTTTCGTCGCCCCTCTCACCTTCGTCGCCCCTCTCACTTTCGTCGTCCCTCTCACTTTCGTCGCCCCTCTCACCTTTGTCGCCCCGCTCCCCTTTGCTCTGCACCTCCCTGCCTCTAGGGAAGGTGAGAAGGCCGAAAAACATTTTTGTGCGAGTAAAAGGCCCGCGGGTTTCCCCCCGCGGGAAAACGTCCGATTTCTCTGCTAGCCTCCGGAACGGCCCCAGCTAAATTTGGCGCCAAATTGTGCCGTCCGGAGGTAGGGTGCGTGATACGGTTTAGTTGGGCAGTACGTCTTAGCCTTCCCGGGGAAACGGCCGTAAGCGCCAATTTGGCGCCAAAATCTACTTGCGCAAAAAGAAAATCACACACAGACGCGCGGCTGGGCCGCCGAGAGGAAGACGTCCTCCCCTTCCCTCTCACCCTCCCCTTCCCTCTCACCCTCGTCGCCCCTCTCACTTTCGTCGCCCCTCTCACCCTCGTCGCCCCTCTCACTTTCGTCGCCCCTCTCACCTTCGTCGCCCCTCTCACCTTCGCCGCCCCTCTCACCTTTGTCGCCCCGCTCCCCTTTGCTCTGCACCTCCCTGACTCTGGGGAAGGTGAGAGGGCCAAAAAACATTTTCGTGCGAGTAAAAGGCCCGCGGGGTTTCTCCCCCGCGGGAAAACGTCCGATTTCTCTGCTAGCCTCCGGGACGGCCCCAGCTAAATTTGGCGTCAAATTGCGCCGTCCGGAGGTAGGTGCGTCCGGCAGGGTCCAGCCGGGCAATACGTTTTAGCCTTCCCGGGGAAACAGCCGTAAGCGCCAATTTGGCGCAGAAATCTACTTGCGCAAAAAGGAAATCCCACACAGACGCTCGGCTGGGCCGCCGTGAGGAAGACCTGTTGTAGCCCTTCCCTGTCACTTTCGTCGCCCCTCTCACATTTGTCCTCTGCTTATTGCTCCCCTCCCCTCGTCCCTCCTCAGAGCGCGTGCAAACGCGTTCCAAAAAAAATTGTTGCTTTCCACTTTTCATATTCCCGCAGATATTTCCGCATATCCTTGCAGAGGGGAGAGGCAGGGAAGGAGGAGCAGGGGCGCGCTTCGCCGGTGTACAAAAATCAGCGCAATAAAAGAATCCTTGACAAAGTTGTAATCTTGGCACTGAGAACTAGAGAGAGGGAAGGGGCAGGGGAGAGGGGACACCAAGAAAGTGTGAAATACGCTGAATTAAAGCTCGACAAAGTCGTACACTTGCTACTGAGAACTGAGAGAGGGAGAGGGGCGGGGTGGCTTAGTGAAGGCGTTTCGTGCATTTTTTGGTGGCTTCTGCACTCTTCTCCCCCCCCCCCCTTGTCCTTCCTGTGTTCTTTGAGCCTTCCTCCCCCGGGCTCAGGCGGGCTCAGGGAGAGAGAAGAAAAAAAGAAAGGGGGCGGGGAGAGAAAGGGAGGGGAAGGATCAAGCACTATCTGTCTTGTTCTCCCTTCCCCCCTAAACGCAACCCACGCCTACAACGACGTGGGCGGCACATTTTGACGCTGTGCCCGGCACCCACGTTGGTCATGTTCAAGAAGAAGCGCAAGGGCAAGCCCAAGAAGTGGCCTAGCCCCCCACCCGACTATCCCGCCTGGCCAACCAACCCGCGGCCCGAAAACGCTGCCTGGCAGGAAAAAAGAAAAAAGGGGAGGGGAGGGGCGCCCTTCCCTTGTCTGTGGGCTCCCAAAAAAATTTCACTTAGTTTTGCTCCTCTTCAGCCCGCACCGGCGGGCTGGCTTCTCAGTGTCAAGTATAAGGCTTTGTCGAGCTTTAATTCAATGTATTCTACAAATTCTTGGCGCGCGCCCCCCCCCCCCCAAAGCGCGGGGCCGACCAGCCCTTGATAGGTGCCTCCTAACAAATTCAACAGCCGTACCAGCTATGACATTGGCCCAGCAACCGCCACGGCAGGCAGGAGTTGCCGGATTTGCAGCTGGGGTGGGGGGGCCTTGTCGGTATGTTCACATATCCAATCCGCCTCAATCTCAAAAAGCCTAAACCCCTCGGGAGCTTCTCGTGAAATCCCATTTAGCCTTTTCTGAGCGTCTGAACGGTGTGTATATTTTACTTCAAAGCCAAGGGCCGGGCCCTGACTAGAAAGCACAACCACGTCGATCACGTAAGGCCGCTTTTCTGTCCACCTGGTCTCCAATTCGCCATCGGCGTTCACAAGGCTCTGTTTCACATTGTTGTGGTCCAAGAGCCGCCACGGTGCATAGACTGCAGGTTTTATCTTATTTAGCCATAGGTCACTGCTCACTACCGGGTATTCCCCCAGTACACCTTTGTGGTGGCTCGTAAATCCATGCGAGGCTTGTAACACATCCCAGAACAGCCTCCCGTCTTGAGTCATCTCGCGCAGCCAGTGGCACAATCTGAGCTTGGCAGAATAATGCTTATCAGACTCCCACGCGTCCGTAAGCGGGAGGGCTGGTGCAGGGGTCTTCCACCCCAGCGCTTCTGTGAGACCCCGCACCTCCTTGACGGCCGCTGGTAAGATTGTCTTTTTCTGTTTGATCCAATAATCCTGGTATTTCAAATCACGCACTAACGCCAGCCAACCCCTGCCCTCGTACTTACCAAACCCAATAGTTGTATCTACGTTCTCACGTACAAGGTGCAACAGCCTGCGAATATCCCGTGCGCGTTGGAGCAAGCGCGGGTCAGGTGGGATCGAGCGCTTTTTCAGTTCAGACACCATTTTCTCTAGTTTGTCCAGCGCCTCGGCAAACCCTTCTGCGCGTGTCTCGCAGGCTGTTTGGAGCTGGTTAGCTTCCTGAGCCAGCTGCTTCACGCGGGTGGTCAGGTCTGGTCCTGTATTGGTGACGTCGACGTCGCTGGTGCCGGGCTTGCTGGCATAGCAAGGCGGCCAGGGCTCTTCCGTGCTCACGGGGTCTTGTTCTCTGAAAAACACCTGTCGCCCCGCGTACCTGTTCTGCCATTCACTCGCCTCCAACCACCCCGGCCGTTCTTGATACAGGTACAGGGGGGCACCGCCTGCGCCGCCGTACGTGCTAGCTAATTGGCACTGGTAGCAGGTCCAATACTGCCAGAAGCCACCGTCCCAACCACGATTGTCGCGCCTGCTACAGAATTCCTCCTGTGTGTGATTGGCCACACATTGCAGCTTCAGCCACGCGCCCTTCGGATGCCCCGTTAGCGCCACCAACCGTGCCCCCGCGCCGGCGCTACCAGCCCAGCGGTTACGTGACAAGCGCCCGTCAGGGCAGTGCGGCCAGCCCCCCAAGACAGCATTTAGAAACTCTGCCACGGTTGGTTCCCACTCCGTCTGGCACGCCGTGCAGAATAAATCTAGTTTGTCGTGACGACCCCGCAGATCTGTGTGGGGCAGTTTGCTAAGCACGAGCGGGTCGCAATGTACGGCGTACTCGTTCGCGGTCAGCTCACGTGGCGGGAGCGCGGGCGCGTGCACCGGCGCGAATTCTTGGAGTTTGGCCCGCGCCCGCGCCCAGTCGCCGCCACACAGCCGACAACCCCGAAAGGAGTCAACCTGCTCCGTTTGCCTGGAGCCGCAGACGTTACAACGTGTCTCCAGCGTGTAGTTGGGCAACGAGGACCAGAGCTTATATACATTCAAGAATTCTACGTACTTCCATTCCTGACTAGCCCGGCAGCGCTCCAAGGACCATTCTTTCTCGCAGTGCTTCAGTAACGAAGGCAGCCCCGACTTTAGCAGTTCTGACCAGCATGGAGTCCAGTTATACTGGCACACCTGACAGAAGATTGACAATTCGGGAATATTCCACTCCAACGCAGGTGGGAATTTCACAGCTTGGGAGCTCTCCCCTCGAGCCCGCTGCCAGCTTGCGTGGAGGTTTTGCAAGGCTTTTTCTAAACGGGCTGTGTCGCCCTCGCAGTACTTGAAGTTGCAGCCTCTGAAGTTCTGCTGGCATTGAAAGTCAGAGTCTGCTCCGCACAGACGGCATACCCCTTTTATCCAAACATGATCTGTAGCGGCCTGCCCGTGCTTAATCTCCTGAAAGTCAAAGTTCTGCCAGGAGCCCAGTTGGCAGCGCAACAAAGACCAGCCGGAGCAGCAGTGAAGCCTCTTTTTCCCATTTACAAATTCGGTAATTTCACCTAGGCTATAGTCAAGCTGTCTGAAGCAGGTGAGACACCTAAAAGACGCGCCCCCACTTGGCGACAGGCTGATCCAAATCAGTTCGGGTGCAAAGCGTCTAGGCATGGTGTTCGCGTCGGGTAGGGTATAAGTGTACAGAAAACTTTTAACTTCATCCGGGATATGAGGCCCAGGCGGCAGTTCGAATGGAATTTCTTCCAGCTTGCGTTTCTTGCTGGGGCACGGCGCGTCTGCTACGAGATTGCGCTGCTTCACACTTTCCTTAAATAAGTTTCTTATATCCATGCTGACAAAAAAAAGAACGACGAGGTGATAGGAAGCGCCGCTTGTCTGTGCCTTAAAAGAGCTTTCTTTTTTGATTTGAAAAGAGATTCTCTTGTACAATCGAGGGGGTACGCAGAAAGGAAAAAGGAGGAAGCTCCCTCCCTTCTCTTCCTTTTACACCTTAGGCTCGACGGGGCGCGATCCGAACCCCCCCCCCTGCATCAAAAGATTCTTTCTGCCACCCTTCCCTGCCCCTTCCTTCTCCCTCTCCCAGTTCTCAGATAAGAGGCACAGATAGATAGTGCTTGTCCCTTCCCCCCCCACCCCCCCCCCCCCCCCCCCGCTCCTTTGCTCTTCCGTCCCCTGTTCGTAGGTTTTCCAGGCTTTAATTCTCTTGCAAAAGGGAATTCCAGGCTTTGATTTTTTTTTGCAAATTAGAAATGGGCAAAGCGCTTCTGTTGCAATATTATAGTTTTATTAATAAGCTTTTTGATTAAAGAAATGTTTCGAGTTATTAATATATCCTTCTCTCCCTTGTATTCACTTGATTTCTTTTAGTAGTTTTTTGGGATTCACAATTCTTCTTCTTCTTCTTCTTCTTCTTCTTCTTCTTCTTCTTCTTCTTCTTCTTCTTCTTCTTCTTCTTCCTCTTCCTGCCGGGGCGGCAGCTCGTGCAAGATTGACGACGCTCTGACGAGAGGCTTATTTTTTATCTTGTTGTACTCGTGTTCCCACACGTAAAACACGCGGCACGGGGCAAGCTGCCCCCCTCCCCCCCCGCCCCCTCTCTCTCTCTCTCTCTCTTCTTCTTGCGTGAAATCTGTCGCCAAGTGTGCATGTGTGCGTATTTCCCGGGGAAAAGGAACGTGTGCCAGAATTGTGCTCTTCCCATCAAAAAAAAATTCGAGCGCCCGCCCCCCGGGCGTGGGGGGGAGGGGAAACCGGGGGGAGGGAAAGATCTCCCCTTCCCCTCTTTCTTCGCTCTCCCTCCTCCCTCCCCTCTCCTTCTTCTCTTCCTTCCCTTCCCCCTCTCGCTCCCTTTCTTGTTTCTGCCCTCTCCCTCTTTCCTAAAAAGCAAACAGAGAGGCGGGTCCTCAGATTCTAAAAGGCGTGGCAAAAAAAGCGAGCTAAGATCATCATCAGATGGACAACCAGAACCGCAGAGAACTTCACGCAAAAACCGGCTAGTGAAATTACACGTAAAGCACGAGTGTTTAGACCCGTGAAAATTTGGTGAAATATCAAGATACCGCCCTTCATGTTCCGCCAACTTTCACGCAAAAACCGGTTTATGAAATTTCGTGTAGCCAAGTTTAAGAAGAGAACATGCTCGCACCAGTAACAATGGTATGCCTTTTTTTACAGGCGTTTGCATATCTCGACCTCCCCCCCTCCCCGGATGATGATGGAACTGTCTGGGAGTAATAATCAGCAGAGCTTGACCACTGCGGTCACTACTAACGTGGCTATCGAGTCATACCCGTTACTTATGACCTTGCAAGAGGCAGATTTTGGTAAATTAATCAAGAGGCAAAAGGGTGGCGCTTTTTCTGTCACAGATGCTATCGTCGCCTTCAAGGGATGCTCTGGCGTAGACGCGCAAAACATCTATCATCGTCTCCAACCCCAGCTACAGGCGCTGGGGCTACAGCAATCGCTCAAGAAAATCAAGTTTGCACGGAGCGATGGTCGCCTGGGGAGAACGGTCGACTGTCTGCCCTTCGACAAGCTCCTGCAGGTGTTGGCGCTAGTGCCAGGTGAGCGAGCGAAGCAGCTGCGTTCGGAGCAGGCCAACCTGGCGGCCCGGGCCGTGGTGGCATCGGTGGCCCATAAAACTGGCAATGCCCAGGTAGCACTGCAGAGCCTGCCAATCCTTGCATCTTATACAGCGACAGCATCAGGCAGAAAAAAGAAAATAGAGTCACAGCATGACGCGGCCGAGCCTAGTATTAAAAAAGCTAGGCTGGGGCAAACTCCTGCCGAGACCTCCGCTACCGAGCTGGTACCAGTGCTTCATGAATCTGGCAACGCCCAGATGGTCTTTCCTGGATTTTCAGAAATAGCATCTTACATTGAGGAAATGCTTACCTCAAAAGGTGTTCTAAAAACTGCAGACGGATCATTTGGGATCAGACAAGTCATCCAAACGTTTTTGAACTGCGACGATGGTAAGGCACGTGACATTTGGAAGTATATTCAAAGAAAAAACGACGCAGCGACAGACAAAGAAAAATCATTTGTCTACACAGAGGCAATATTCCCTGTGTCAGCTGGTGGTACTGGGCGCCCTGTACCAGTTGCCAACCTTTCGGAAATCATAAAAATTCTCATGCAGCCTCGTGCTTCCAAGAGTTTTCGTAGCGTACTGTTTGCAATATGTGCGCGGGCGCTAACTTCAAACGGCAAAGGCGAGGCAGGTTTGGCAGATCCGTTGCTCGCAGCAACCGGCCCGACTGTGGCTACAGAAGATGAAAAGCCGGCACTCGTAGTATCTATCCCGCTTAAAGAGCGGGCAGGCAAGGTCGAGACAGAGACGCAAGAGAAGCAAGAGCGATCGATGGTCAACACGCAAGAGCATCCCAACCAATCTGCGCCTACAACCAGCACTGCCCGCGACACGGCTGTGCATAAGCCCAAGCGCCACAACATGGACAAGGCCTTACGCGCTGAAGCAAAAGACGAGGCAGAACAAGAGATTGTGCTGGCCCTGGGCAGCCACGACCTACATAGGTGGGAAGAAAAAGATATATCAAATCCATCAGGGAGACACGTCCTGCGGCAAATCCTGACAAAGATGGAATCGCTTTACAAGCCCTCGGAGATAAATGTAGCACCGATTTACTTGGGTTATGTCAGCCCACTCAAAAATATCAAACGCTTCATGTCCCGTGGTCAGGTTCGGAGTTGGATAAAGAAAAACAAAAATAACCCTTTTCTGTGCGATTACTTCGATGAGAAGGGCCGCCGTAAGCTCGCCTGGCACGTTGATCACATCATCCCCGTGTCTGTTGGTGGGCTAGATCACCCGCGCAACTACGCCATCATGCCTCAAGTCTTCAATACTGAGTTTGGCGGGTGGTGGTCCGCTGCCAAAGCTCAGTATATCACTCCGACTGCGGCACGTCACGTTTTGTTGTTTGCACAGTACATGCGCAAAAAGGTTCAGCGAGATGTAAGTCTGGATGACTTAGAAATGTGGTAAACAAGAAGTATGTTAAGGGTTCTTTTTGTTTTTCAAATAATGCTTGGCTACATGCGGAATCACGAAGGGTCCCTAACAAAAAAAAAGCAAATTTATATTATTAAATTTAACTAAAAAGCCTTCTGCGTCCTGTCGGTTCTTGGAGGACATGGCGAAGTTTCTCTCAGCCTTTTCTAGCCCGCTTGCGAGGGCTGGAAAGGGAGGGAAGAAGGGAGGAAGGGAGGGGGGCGCGGGGGGGGGCACGCCCCCCGAGTTAAAGCAGCAACAGAAATTTGCCTGGCACACTTGTGCATCTACCTGCACGCGTTGCGCCTAGTGAACGTCTATTTCGAAGAACACAGAGAAATCCTGGAAGCCCTCCTCGGAGGGGCGTGCTCGTTCTCAGACATGTTCATGGGGTTGGGGGGCATAAAATCCTCCCCCGCCCCTCTCTCTCCAAATAGTTCTCGGACGGGGGTTTTGCTCATTCCGTCTTCCTCCCCCCCTCCCCTCTTCTTCCCACTGTCTTCCCTCTCTCCTCTTTCTTCCATCTGTCGCCCCCCTTCGTTCTGTCTTCTCCCTCCCTCTTTCCTCCTCTTCCCTCTCGCCTCCCTCTTCCCTCTCCCCTCCCTCTCCCCTCCGTTCCCCCTCCCTTTAATTTGTCTCTGCGTTTCCTTTGTGCATTATTAGCGCGCCCCTGCCTCTTCTTCTTCTCTCTCGTTGTTCTCAGTGCCTAGTGTAAAACCTTGTCGAGTTTTGATGAAAAGATTTCGCACATTCCTTAGCGCCTCCTTCCCCCTGCCATTTCTCGCGCCAGCTCCCAGTTCTCTCCTAGTTCTCAGCTCTCCCTCTCGTAGTTTTCGGTTCCAAGTGTAAGACTTTGTCGAGTTTTAATTAAAACAATTTTTTTTGAAAATTTCTTGGCGCCCCACTCTTGGGGTCCATGCCTCTTCCATACCAGAAACCTATAAACACCGCCTTTTCCGGTCGTATCATAGTCGTGCAAAACTCAGCGGCAAATGAACGGGCCGCTCCGGTCTCTTTCCGCCGGATTTTAGCGGTGGTTTTCCCGCGGAAAAAAACGCGCGCCAAAATCTTTTTTCTTTGCTTGCGCAAATGACAAGTCCTGCCCACTCCCTCCCCCCCCTCTCTCTTCCCCTTTAAACAAACGAAAGGGGGAAGGGGGAAGGGGGAAGGGGAGGGCCTTCCTCCCTCTTCCCTCTCTCCTCCTTCTTCCCTCTTTCTCCCCTCCCTCTTCTCTCTTCCCTCCCTCTCCCCTTTTCCCTCCGTTCTCTTTCCCCTTTTTTTTCAAACAGTATTTTTCTCTTTCTCTCTTCTTTTTTTTGCACAAAATTTGTCGCCGAATTTGTGTATGTGTGCGCCGGGCATGACATGGCCGAAAAAAGCAGCATTGCCAGAAAAGCCTGGAAAGCCTCTAGGGAAGGTGAGAGGGCCAAAAAACATTTTCGTGCGAGTAAAAAGCGTACCGTTTCTCCCCGCGGGAAAACATCCGATTTCTCTGCTAGCCTCCTGAACGGCCCCAGCTAAATTTGGCGCCAAATTGTGCCGTCCGGAGGTAGGTGCGTGATACGGTCCAGCCAGGCAATACGTCTTAGCCTTCCCCGGGGAAACAGCCGTAAGCGCCAATTTGGCGCCAAAATCTACTTGCGCAAAAAGGAAATCCCACACAGACGCTCGGCTGGGCCGCCGTGAGGAAGACCTGTTGTAGCCCTCCCTCTCACTCTCGTCGCCCCTCTCACCTTTGTCCTCTGCTTATTCCTCCCCCCTCCCCTCGTCCCTCCTCAGAGCGCAAACGCGTTCCAAAAAAAATTGTTGCTTTCCACTTGTCATATTTCCGCAGATATTTTCGCATATCCTTGCTGAGGGGAGAGGCAGGGAAGGAGGAGCAGGGGCGCGCCAAGAAAATGTAATTTACGCTGAAAGCTCGACTGTGTCCTGTCCGTGCCATAGCTCGGCCACCGTGCGCAAGACCTGCGGAAATATAAAAAGATCTGCGGAATTTTTTTTGCCCGACAACAAAAAAAACAGACGAGAGGAAGAAGGGGGGAAAGAGTAGAGGGGAGAGAGGAAGAGGGGTAGGGGCGCGCTTCGCCGGTGTAAAAGATCACGCGAAAAACGAAATACTTGACAAAGCTTTAATCTTCGGCACTGAAAACTAAGAGAGGAAGGCCGAGCCCCATGTCACGGGCGCTTTTCTTGCAGCACCCGGGTCGCTGAAGGAGTGCTCCATTTGCCTCCAAGACCACCGTGGACAGAATGGTGAAGACGTTTGATGACTGCAGCGGACTTTCCTGGACAAACGCGCTCCGATCTGATGATGGGCAAGCTATGACTTTGGCTTGATAAATAAAAATATTAGTGCTGGCCGAAAAAGGCAGTATTGCCAGAAAAGCCTGGAGACGCTGCCTTTTTCTGCCATATCACATGCACAGACCGCCAAGCCGCCTTCGCTAAGCCCCCCGGGCTCAGGGGTGAGGAAAGGAAAAAAAAGAGGAAAGCGCCCCTCCCCCATCTGTGGGCTCTCAAAAAAAGTTTACTTATTTTTGCTCCCGCTTCAGCTCGCGCCGACAGGCTGGTTTCTCAGTGTTAAGTACAAGACTTTGTCGAGCTTGAATTCAGCGTATTTTACAAATTCTTGGCGCGCCTCTACCCTCCCCCGCTCCAGATTCTCAGACGGGGGACTAAGACAATTCATGCTTCCTCCCCTCCCCAGTCCCCTGAGCCCAGGGGGCTCAAGGAGCAGGGGAGGGGAAGGGGCGCGCTTTGCCGGTGGCGCAGAAGCTACAAACAAAATAAATACGTGCAACGCCTCCACTAATCCCCCCGGCCCCTTTCTCTCTTAGTTTTCAGTGCCAAGATTACAACTTTTTCATGGATTTTTTAATTTTTTTTTACATTCTTAGCGCCCCTTCCTCTTCCTCCCTCCCCCCTTATTTCCCCCCGTCCGTTCCCTTTGTTGTCGGGCAAAAAAAAATTCCGCAGATCTTTTCATATTTTTCTGACCTTGCGCACGGTGGCCGAGCTTATGGCACGGACAGGACGCCGTCGAGCTTTAATAAGAAAAAATTCGTACATTCTTGGCGCGCCCCTGCCCCTTCCCTCTCCCATTCATATTTTTCGGTTCAAAGTGTAAGACCGTCGAGCTTTAATTCAGCGTAATCTTTTTTACACTTTCTTAGCGCGCCCCCAGTTCTACGAAACAACCTGGAAGCACTGCCTTTTCCGGTCGTATCATAGTCGTGCCAGACTTAGCGCTGAATAAACGGGCCGCTCCCGTCTCTTTCCGCGGGTTTTGGCGGTCGCTTTTCCGCGGAAAAAACGCGCGCCAAAATATTTTTTTTGTTGCGCAAATGACAAGTCTTGCGCACTCCTTCCCCCTTCGGAGAGAGGAGGGGGGGGGGGGAGAAAGAGGGGCGCCCCCGTTCTCTTCCCTTCCCCCTTATCTCCCTCTTCCCTCTTTTTTTTTGCACAAATTTTGTCGCCAAATTTCGCGTATGTGTGCGCCTGGATTGATATGGCCGAAAGGGGCGGTATTGCCAGAAAAGCATGGCAACGCTGCCTTTTTCAGTCGTATCACATGCACAGACCGCCAAACCTCCTTCGCTAAAAGCGCCATCAAGAAAGTACCAAAAAATCCGCCAGAACTTCAGCCGGAGTCTCGACAAGGGGAAAGGGCCCAGCCCCGGCATTGGGGGGAGGCACAGTTGAGGCGTTTCATCTATTTCTTTGGTAGCTTCTGCGCTCTCCCCCTCCCCCCTTCCCCTTCCCCTGTTCTTTGAGCCCCCCGGGCTCAGGGGGCTCAGGAGGGAGGGGGGAAACAAAAGGGGGAGGAGGGGGGCGCCCCCCCCCCCTCTTCCGTCTGTGGGCTCCCAAAACTTCCTAGCACATTGACCACCGCCCATCCATTCGCCGCAGGGTCGTGCTGGAGCACGGTGCTCCGCTCCTAGTTTTCAGTGCCCAAGTGTAAGACCATCGGGCTTTAATCAGCGTATTCTTTTTCGCAATCTCTTGGCGCTCGAGCAGAGCGCAGACGGTGCCGGCCAGGGTTCTAATATAGGCTACCGCAGCAACATGACGTGGGCCGAATGCTGCGGCAGCCTGAGGGTGCCGTTGCAAGTGTCAGGTGCAATGCCATGTCGAGCTTTAATTCAGCGTAAATTACATCTTCTTGGCGCGGCCCCCTCCTCTTCCCCTAGCTTTCACTGTCAAATGTAAGACTTTGTCGAGCTTTAATAACAAAAAATTTATACATTCTTGGCGCGCACCCTTCTCAGTGCCAAGATTTAAACCTTGTCAGGGATTTTTTTTTATTAAATTTTTCTTGTAAATTTTTAGCGCGTCCCCACTCCTGCTAAACAACCTGGAAGCACTGCCTTTTCCGGTCGTATCATAGTCGTGCCAAACTTAGCGCCAAATTTAGCAGGGGCCGCTCCGCGGGGTTTTAGCGGTAGTTTTCCCGCGGAAAAAGCCACGCGCCAATTTTTTTTTTGCGCAAATGTCTTGCACACTCCCTCCCCCTTCGGAGGGAGGAGGGAGCGGGAAGATAAGGGGGAGGGGGGAGAGAAGGGTGAGGGGGGAGAACAAGGGGAGCGGGGGAAAAAAGGGGAAGGGGGGAGGGGAAAGTTTTCCTCCCTCTTCCCTCTCCCCTCCCCCGTCCCTCTTCCCTCCCTCTCCCCTCTTCCCTCCGTCCCCCCTCCCCTCTTTTTTCGGGCAAGAGGATTTTTCTCGTTCTCTCTTTTTTTGTACAAATTTTATCGCCAAATTTTGCGTATGTGTGCGCCTGGAATGATATGGCCGAAAAGGGCAGTATTGCCAGAAAAGCCTGGAAACGCTGCCCTTTCCAGCCATATCACATAAACCACCGCCCATCCATTCGCCGCAGGGTCGTGCTGGAGCACGGTGCTCTGCTCCTAGTTTTCAGTGCCCGAGTGTAAGACCGTCGAGTGGGCCGGATGCTGCGGCAGCCTGAGGGTGCCGTTGCAAGTGTCAAGTGTAATGCCTTGTCGAGTTTTAATTCAGCGTGGACTTTCCTTGCACTTTCTTGGCGCCCCCCCTCCTTGTATCCAAGCATCTTTTCGCCGCCTTCTCCTCTCCCTCTCCTCTCCCTCAGTGCCAAGATTAAAGCTTTGTCAAGGATTTTTTTATTCAAAAAGTCTCGGCAAGGGAGAAGGGGGGGGCGCCTGGCATTGGGGGGGGGGGGGGGGGCTTAGTTCACGCGTTTCATTTTTTTTGGTAGCTTCTGCGCTCTCTTCCTCCCCCCTTGCCCTTCCCCTGTTCTTTGAGCCCCCCGGGCTCAGGGGGCTCAGGGGGGAGAGGAGAAAAAAAAGGGGCGAGGGGGGGCGCGCCCCCCCCCTCGCCCCTCTCTCTCCCAGCAGTTCTCTGACGGGTATTGGGATCATCTCGTCTTCCTTCCCAGCCGGGCATTACGTCTTAGCCTTCCCGGGGAAACAGCCGTAAGCGCGAATTTGGCGCCAAAAGCTATTTGCGCAAAAAGAAAATCCCACACAGACGCTCGGCTGGGCCGCCCCAGCCGAGACGTCCTCCCCTTCCCTCTCACCTTTGTCCTCTGCTTATTCCTCCCCCCCCCTCTCGTCCCTTGTTTGCGCGTGCAAACACATTCCAAAAAAAATTGTTGCTTGCCACTTTTCATATTTCCGCAGATATTCCCGCATATCCTTGCAGAGGGGAGAGAGGAAGAGGGGTAGGGGCGCGCTTCGCCGGTGTACACGAAGAATCACGCAAAAAGAATCCCTGACAAAGTTTTAATCTTGGCACTGAGAAGTAGGAGAGAGAGAGGGAGGGTACAGGGGAGGGTGGACACCAAGAAAGTACGAAAAAGACCACGCTGAATTAAAGCTTGACAAGGCATTACACTTGACACTTGCAACGGCACCCTCGGGCTGCCGCAGCATCCAGCCTACGTCATATTACTGCGGTAGCCTATGTTACAAACCTGGCGGGCACCGTCTGTGCTCTGCTCGCGCGCGAAGGGAGTGCAAAAAAGAATACGCTGAATTAGACCTCGAAGGTCTTGCACTTGGGGCACGACCCTGCGGAGGATGGATGGGCGGGGGTCAAATGTGCCAGGTCAGGAAAATATGAAGAATGGAAAGAATTTTTTTTGCTTGACAACAAAGGGAACAGACGGGGGAAGGAGAAAGAAAGGGAGAGAGCAAAGAAAAGGGCAAGAGGGTTTGCGTCCCCCTAGCCCTCCAGGCACACACGCAAGAAAAGGGGGAGACTATGCTCTGAGGCTTGCTAGGCGAACGAAAAAAAGCAGTCGGTGGAAAAAGCAGGGGAACGCAACCCGGAGAGTGGCCATGGACTCCGGTGCTGGAGACCAGCTGTTTGAAGCTAGTTACACAGGCGCGAACGTCGTGGCCTGGTGCAAGGGGAAACTATGCGCTGCGGTGACCGATGCGATGAAAAGCCTGGCCCCTGAAGTTGCACAACAGCAGGCCACCGTTGAGCGCTTAGAACAAGAGTTAGCTAATCATGTGTCTTGGCGTCCGGGCAGAAGAAGATACAAACGCGCGATTCATGATGGTATCACTAGAGAACTTTGTTCCGAACTAGCAAAAGAGCGAACAGCACTGGCGGAGCTAAAAGGGAGGGAGTTCAAGGTTACGTTCAAGGTGCGGAAGCGGGCCAGGGTTGGTATGGAGCTATCAGCGGTTGCCAGTCAGGCCCCGGACTCTGAAATGAATTCTAAATTAGCAAAAGAGCCGGCTCAGAAATCATTCCGGATTGGATTGAAACCTAGGAAGGCAAACCTCCCAGAAACAAACAAGCCGCTGGAAAAGAGAAAGGACAGTATGCGGCACATCCTCTTCCCTCCTCAGAGCGGGGGGCAAAAATACGTAAACTTTTTTTGAAGTCTACCGATGGAGGAGGGGGCGCCCCCCCCCCTACCCCTTTCTTTCTTTTTTTGAATCTGAGCCCCCTGAGCCCGGGGGGCTCAAGGAGCAGGGAAAGGGGAAATCAAGAGCGGGAGGGAAGGGGTAGGGCCGTCAAGGGAGTGCGAAAAAGAATGCACTGAATAAAGCTCGACGGTCTTACACTAGGGGGGGCACTGAAAACTAGGAGAACAAGAGTCCCTCACTTACCCCGACGACGTCCTATCCGTGCCATAGCTCAGCCACCGTGCGCAAAGTCAGAAAAATATGAACTGAGGGGGGGGGGGCGCTTCGCCGGTGTAAAAAAATCACGCGAAAAAAGAAATCATTGACAAAGTTTTAATTTTCGGCACTGAAAACTAAGAGAGGAAGGGGGTTGAGGAGGATCAATCTATCTTTCCAACCCCTCCTCCCCCCGTCGGTAAGAGGGAAAGGGGAAGGTAGGGGCGCGCTTCGCCGGTGTACAAAAATTAAAAAAAATCCAGGACAAAGATGTAATCTTAGCACCTAAGACTAAGAGAGTGCGAAAAGGAATACGCTGAATTAAAGCTCGACGGTCTTGCACTTTGGGGCAGGCAAACCTCCCAGAGACCGGCAGGCAGCTGGGAGAGAGAAAGGGCAGTACGCGGCACATCCTCTTCCCTCCTCAGAGCGGGGGGCAAAAATAAGTAAACTTTTCTTGGAGCCTACCGATGGGGGAGGGGGCGCCCCCCCCCTTACCCCTTTCTTTCTTTTTTGAATCTGAGCCCCCTGAGCCCGGGGGGCTCAAGGAGCAGTGGAATCGGGAGCGGGGAGGGAAGGTGGGGGTAAGGGCGCCAAGAGAGTGCGAAAAAGAATGCGCTGAATTAAAGCTTGACGGTCTTACACTCAGGGACACCGTGCCGCAGCATCTGGCCCACTCGACGGTCCTACACTTGAGCACTGAAAACTAGGAGCTGAGGACCGTGCTCCAGCACGACCCTGCGCGAATGGTACTGCCCCCGTGGTCAATGTGCTAGGAGGATAAGAGCCCCGGCCGGCCCCAACGGCGTCCTGTCCGTGCCATAGCTCGGCCACTGTGCGCAGGGTCAGGAAAATATGCGCAGAGGGGAGGCTGACCTGTGGAGGCGTTGCATGTATCTATTTCTTTTGCAGCTTCTGCGCCCTCCCCCTCCCCCCTGCTCCTTGAGCCTCCAGAACGGCCCCAGCTAAATTTGACGCCAAGTTGTGCCGTCCGGAGGTAGGGTGCGCCCGCCAGGGTCCAGCCGGGCAGTACGTCTTAGCTTCCCCGGGGAAACAGCTGTAAGCGCAAATTTGGCGCCAAAATCTACTTGCACAAAAAGAAAATCACACACAGACGCTCGGCTGGGCCGCCGTGAGGAAGACCTGTTGTAGCCCTCCCTCTCACTCTCGTCGCCCCTCCCACCTTTGTCGCCCCGCTCTCCTTTGCTCTGCACCTCCCTGCCTCCCCTCGTCCCTTGCTTGCGCGTTCCAAAAAAAATCGTTGCGTTCCACTTTTCATATTTCCGCAGATATTTCCGCATATCCTTGAAGAGGGGAGAGGCAGGGAAGGAGGAGCAGGGGCGCGCTTCGCCGGTGTAATTTACGCTGAATTAAAGCTCGACGGCCTTACACTTAGGCACTGAAAACTAGAAGCGGAGCACTACGCTCCAGCACGAACCTGCGGCGGATGGTACTGCCCCGTGTTCAATGTGCCAGAAGGACAAGCGCCTCACTACCCCGACGGCGTCCTGTCCGTGCCATGGCTCGGCCGAGGGAGGAAGAGAAAGGGGGGAAGAAGGGGGCGGGATGTGCTGTTCCCCCGTCCTCTCTCACTGTCTGAGAATCGGGAGCGGGAGCGGGAGAAGGAGGGCAGGGGCGCCAAGAGAGTGCGAAAAAGAATGCGCTGAATTAAAGCTCGACGGTCTTACATTGGGGAACTGAAAACTAGGAGCAGGGCACTTACGCTGAATTAAAGCTTGACGGTCTTACACTCAGGGGCACCGTGCCCCAGCACGACCCACAACAAAGGAAACAGACGAGGGGGAAAGAGGAAGGGAGAAAGAAAGGGACGGGATGTGCATCCCCTCCGCTCCCCCCCCCCTTCGTCCCTCCTCAGAGCGCGTGCAAACGCGTTCCGAATTTCTTTTCCACTTTTCATATTTCCGCAGATATTTCCGCAGATCTTGCAGAGGGAAGAGGCAGGGGCGCGCCAAGAAAACGTAATTTACGCTGAATTAAAGCTCGACAAGGCATTGCACTTGGCACTTGCAACGGCACTCTCAGGCTGCCGCAGCATCATCCGGCCCACTCGACGGTCCTACACTTGAGCACTGAAAACTAGGAGCTGAGGACCGTGCTCCAGCACGACCCTGCGCGAATGGTACTGCCCCCGTGGTCAATGTGCTAGGAGGATAAGAGCCCCTCACTTATCCCGACGGCGTCCTGTCCGTGCCATAGCTCGGCCACTGTGCGCAGGGTCCGCGGGGATATGAACAGAGGGGAGGCCGACCTGTGGAGGCGTTGCATGTTCGGAGATTCTTTTGCAGCTTCTGCGCCCTTCCCCTCCCCCCTGCTCCTTGAGCCTCTAGAACGGTCCCAGCTAAATTTGACGCCAAATTGTGCCGTCCGGAGGTAGGGTGCGCCCGCCAGGGTCCAGCCGGGCAGTACGTCTTAGCTTCCCCGGGGAAACGTCCGTAAGCGCCAATTTGGCGCCAAAATCTACTTGCGCAAAAAAAAATTCCCACACAGACGCTCGGCTGGGCCGCCGTGAGGAAGACCTGTTGTAGCCCTCCCTCTCACTCTCATCGCCCCTCTCACTCTCGTCGCCCCTCTCACCTTCGTCGCCCCCTCCCCTTTGCTCTGCACCTCCCTGTCTCTAGGGAAGGTGAGAGGGCCGAAAAACATTTTCGTGCGAGTGAAAAGCGTACCGTTTCTCCCTGCGGGAAAACGTCCGATCTCTCTACTAGCCTCCGGAACGGCCCCAGCTAAATTTAGCGCCAGATTGTGCCGTCCGGAGGTAGGTGCGTGATACGGTCCAGCCGGGCAGTACATCTTAGCCTTCCCGGGGAAACAGCCGTAAGCGCAAATTTGGCGCCAAAATCTACTTGCGCAAAAAGAAAATCGCACACAGACGCCCCAACGCAGCCGTGAGGAAGACCTGTTGTAGCCCTCCCTCTCACTCTCGTCGCCCCTCTCACTTTCGTCGTCCCTCTTACCTTTGTCGCCCCGCTCCCCTTTGCTCTGCACTTCCCTGCCTCTAGGGAAGGTGAGAGGACCGAAAAACATTTTTGTGCGAGTAAAAGGCGTACCGTTTCTCCCCGCGGGAAAACGTCCGATCTCTCTGCTAGCCTCCGGAACAGCCCCAGCTAAATTTGGCGCCAAATTGTGCCGTCCGGAGGTAGGGTGCGCCCGGCAGGTCCAGCCGGGCAGTACGTCTTAGCTTTCCCGGGGAAACAGCCGTAAGCACCAATTTGGCGCCAAAATCTACTTGCGCAAAAAGAAAATCATACACAGACGCTCGGCTGGGCCGCCGTGAGGAAGACCTGTTGTAGCTCTTCCCTCTCACTCTCGTCGCCCCTCTCACTTTCGTCGCGCCCTCTTACCTTCGTCGCCCCTCTCACCTTAGATTTGTTTCGTGCCTTCCCCTCGACTTCCCCACCTTCTGAGCCCGGGGGGCTCAAAGAGCAAGGGGCAGAATTGCAACGAAACTATTTTCCCGGCCTTGCGCACGGTGGCGCGAGCTATGGCACAGACGTTGCCGGCCGGTGTTCTGACATAGGCTACCGCAATAATATGAAGTGGGCCGGATGCTGCGGCAGCCTGAGGGTGCCGTTGCAAGTGTCAAGTGTAATGCCTTGTCGAGCTTTAATTCAGCGTAAATTACATTTTCTTGGCGCGCTCCCTTCTCAGTGCCAAGATTAAAACATTGCCAGGGATTTTCTTTCGCGCTATTTTTCTTGTAAATTCTTAGCGCGCCCCCAGTTCTACGAAACAACGAAGCACTGCCTTTTCCGGTCGTATCATAGTCGTGCCAAACTTAGCGCCAAATGAACGGACCGCTCCGGTCTCTTTCCGCGGGGTTTTAGCGGTCGTTTTTCCGTGGAAAGAAACGCGCGCCAAAATATTTTTTTTGTTGCGCAAATGACAAATCTTGCGCACTTTTGTTCCCTTCGGAGGGAGGAGGGAGCGGGAAGATAAGGGGGAGGGGGGGAGAGAAGGGGGAGGGGGGAGAAGAAGGGGGGCGGGGGAAAAAGGGGGAAGAGAAGAGAACGGGGGCGCTACTCTCTCTCGCCCCCCCCCCTCTTCCCTCTTTCTTGCCTCTTTCCTCCGTTCCCCCTCCCCTTTTTTTCTTCTGCAAGAGGATTTTTCTCTTTCTCTTTCCCTCTTCTTTTTTTTGCACAAAGTTTGTCGCCAAATTTGCGTCCCTGACAAAGAGCACGATCTTCTCAGCACAGAGAATTTTGCTGAAGATGTTGCTTTTTAATTAAGTTGTTGTTTTGTAATTATTAAAAAAATACATTCGCCCTCTCTCTCTTCCCCCCCCCCCACTAACCACGACAAAGCCCCTGCAGTGTGGTGTGTTTACGTGAGCAGGGCCAGGCCCACCCCGAACACCAGCGCGGCCGCCCCCGGTCCCACTGTGCGGGCCGCCGCGCTGGTTTGGGCCGGCGCGCTCGTCGTGGTCGGCGGGTCGCGGCAGCGCGCCTTGCCCACGAACTCTAACAAGCAGGGACGCTCCGCGTTCTCGCACTTGACATAGATGTACACATTCGCACTATCAATATAATCGCCGGGAGGGTTCGTGTACGAGAAGCAAGAGTTGGGTTCGAGCAACGACGGCCCTATCGCGTACGTGGTCGCGCCTCGCGCCGTGCGCGTGCGCACCGTAAACAAGTCCGGAGACACAGTCCAGCCCGCGTTCAGCGCCCGGACCTGCAGCTTTTCCAAGTACAGGCCGTTGGTGCAGTTGAGGTTGGGGCTGAGTTCGTCCGAGGTGCCCGCGGGCACCGTTGTGTTGTCTGTGCACGTGGGACAGCTGCACGGGTCCAGTTTGCGGCAGGCGTACTGCACCTCGTACGTCAGGGGACAACTAAAAAACTGGTTCTTGCACGTCACCTGCAGGCGCATGTCGGCCGTCACGCCCACGTCCGTGTCCGCTCCCAGGTTAAAGCACGTCACGCCGCTGTCGCTCAGGGCCGTGTAATAGTACTCCCGGCTGGAATTCGTCCAGCCCCTCACGTCGAAAGTAGAGTCGTCCGTCGAAGCAATGCGCAAATTGCTCACGGCCAGGGCGTGGCTCGGGTCCGAGCATGCGCTGGGAGCGGGGAGCCACGCGTTCGTACTCACTGTCACCGTACTAGTGCAGCCGTAGCAATCGCAGGCGCCCCTCACAGAGCGGACCAGCAGCAGCAGGACGCTCGTCGTCAGCAGCAACAGCATCGATTCTTTGCTTGTATTTGGCAAATCCTTAAGTGAAACGGGAGCCAAAGAACAAGCGCAGCAGCAAGTTTTCCTCCCTCGGGGAAAGAAGAATGATAAGGGAGAGGGGGGGGCGTGCCCCCCCCCCCCCCCTACAGCCACATCCTGCTACAAAAATAGAACGAGCTTTCAGTGTCAAATGTAAGACTTTGTCGATCTTTAATTCAGCGTATTTTGCGTATTCTTTGGCGCCCCCCCCCCCCCAGCTTTTCTCCATTCCAGCCCGCGCCAGCTGGGTGGCTATGGCCATGGCGGGTCTGTACGAGGGGTTGTCGCTTGGGCTGACGTTGTTTCTGGTCTTGTCGGACGTGTATTTCTTAGCTTCGTCTTCTTCCTCGGCATTGCTCAGGCTCTTGGCGTGGGCCACGCTCACCGGCTGGCTGATTTGTGAGTTAGCATGGAAGAGCTATATTAGGTCTGCCCACCGTAAGATGATCGAACACTGGAGGATTCAGCGCAGCCATAGCACTCCAAGCGATCTTGATATACTATCGTGCTTGGAATTCTTCCAAAAGGCAGACGCACAACAGATCGAGGCTGCCGTGGCCCCTCTTGTTAACTTCCGCGCCTTGACGGTGTGTTCCGACCAGGAATTGCGCCAGGTGTTTTGTGACATTCTGTGCGCTGGCGCAGCCGGGGCGCAGGCGCGGAAAAGAAAACGAGCCTTGGCGGGGAAGCTGCTGGCAGCAGTAAGGCGTCACTTCCCGCGGAACCGCGAGCCCACCTGCAGCTGTGCAACGTCCATCTGGGAGATGCGACCCCACGCTTTGGACTTGCCCTGGATCACTAATCGCGTGATGTACGCCTTGGACTCGCTTCTGTGCGCCTACGTCTGCTGGAAGGGTCAAGTGGTCTGGCAGGCCCGCGACGCAGATTCCCCTCTTGTCATTCGGGGACCTGTGCGCCCAGGCTCGCGTGTCGTCCTGCTCTTCCACGGAGCCACCTGCAAGTTTGCTGCGATCTGGAACTTGTTACGAGCCATCCCCGCCAGTGAGGTGGTGGTGGCGCCCGTCTTTGCTCCGCTTTGGTACTTTGGCGAACTCACCGCGACCAGCTCGGGCGTCACTCTCGACAGATTCTTGGCTCGACTGCACGCCTACTTGCAAAGCTCCTGCATCGTGGAAATCATTATTGTGGGCTGGTCTCTAGGGGCAGCTGTGAGCCATGGCTTCGTGCAAAGGTATGGTGGTTGCTACTCCGTCCGTGCCAGCGTCATGATCGAGCCCGTGCTTACGGTGTCTGCCTGCACAATGGCCTATAGCGCGGTCTGTCAACCGTTCTCTACGATCCTGTCAATCCTGACACAGCGCGGCGGGTCCTCGAACCCCTGGGTATCTACGCTTTTTGCCGCTTTTCTCATGCACGAAAAGCTAGGTCGTTGTTATTTTAAGTTTCTGCCCTATCGCTTCTGTTTCTGGCCTCACTGCTCTCACAATCTTCTGGACTCCCCGGGCACTCTCTTTTTGCTTTCGGCAAAGGACCCCCTAACCTACTACGATCTGCCCTACATGCAAACAATGTTCCCACAGAGCTCTACCCACACGGAGCCGGGCTTTCACGGGTCATGGCTTGGTCGAGCAAGCCTAGCCGCTCGGATTCAGTGCTGGTTTGATACGCACACGAGTCCAAAAAAATGTCCCCGGGCTCTTGGATAGATCGGATTGAAATCACTCCTGGAACAAGCAAAGGACGAGGGCATCGTGCTCACCAAAGACAGCTCTGCCATCATCCATGAACAGGAAATTCCTGTTTTCAGTTGGGAACAGATTTTATTAAAAAAATTGTTTGCTCTTTTGGCATCCTCCTAGATGACCGAACACTGGAGGACTGAGCGCAGTCATAGCAATTCAGCTTTGTGACAGACGGGCTGGCAAGTCAAACAAGCAGGCGGCGCGGCCCCACGTTTGCAGCTGTGCTAGTTCATCAAGGGTCAGTTTGGTGCCTCGCAGGTCCAGGATCAGTGCGTCCCGAACTGCGCGGCCGGGTTGCTCGCACAGCTGGTACAGCGCCCAAGCGCATTGAAAGCTCATGCCCCCGCCCGCGTCGCGCAGGCACCAACGAGTCAGTCTGGGCCAGGCGTGCCATGCCTCTTGCACTAGGCGTAGCTTACAAACTCCTGTGTCTTTCGTAGTCAGGTTCAGTTCCAGCCAGCGCACGTTTTTCAGTAAATCAAAGTACTTGGGTAGCAAAATCCACTCCAAGGCACGATCAACTCGTAGCTCTTGCAGGTTTGCTAAGACCGACGAGTCAGGCTGCTGGAGGCAGGCGTCCAGTACGTCAAGGCTAGGTAAGTGCAGGGTCTGGAGTTTTGAGAGCCGTGCCAGCATCATCGGAGGCAGGGACACGACGCGCGTGCCACCGAGGTCCAGACTCTCCAGGTATTCCAAAAGTGTGCCCCGATCCAGCTCGCCGGACAAGAGATCAGCAAACACCAGGGCGACAAACTTATCGTCCACGAAATCGCAGCCGTGCCAAGAGAGCTCTCTTAGCCCCGTGGCCAGCGTTCGGAAAGCTCTGGCCCAAGCTAGTGTGTCCGCCGGCCGCGCAAGCGTGCAATTGACCATTCGGAGCCTTGTCTTATGAAAAGGCTGCAGATAATCACAAAGCACGTAGAGCACGTCGTGAGTTTCCAGAGCAAACCCCTCCAACTCCAACGTGCCCACCCCAAGGTCACGTTCATCCATATCATCATATGGTTCTGAATCTGAATCTGAATTTGAATCTGAATTTGAATTTGGGTAAAGGATGCGACCCTGCAACAAACTTTGACGCAGTCGCTTGCTCCCCACTGTACAGATCAGTGGGACATACTCTACCACTAAACGCGCCGTGTCTCGTGGCAGGCCTGCTTCTGCCAAGAGCCGTATTCGTTCGTCGTCGGCGGCGCGGTTGAAGCGGAGTCGAAGGGACGTTACAAATTCATAGTCGTCCTTGGATAAATCCAAGCCAGGCCAGCTCAAGTCCTGGCCTGATCCAAACAAGACCACTTCCATGCTTTCTACACAGGGAAACTCTAAGTGCTGGAGCCGATTGCGCTGCTGGACAGCGCGAGCTCCGAGCGTGTATTCGAGCCTGATGGCTTCGTCTATGTGCCCGTCGTCGTAGAACCAGCCTATCGGGGTCGGCTTTAGGGTCGTGACACAAGCGACGCAGTCCAGCAGACTCAGCTGTTTAGGTGGGCCTTCAAGCACCAAGGTGGCTTCTTGGCAGTCTGCCAGCACCAGGCGCCCCTCTTCGTGGCGCGGCAGCTTGCAAAGACCCCCGCGCAGTCCTTGCAGTTCCAGGCTGCGCGCCAGTGGATAGGCAAGCCACGCCAGACTCTGACAAACGGCCAGGCTCTCTTGCTCCAAGTGCTTTTCCTCGCGGAGGCGCAGCTGCAAATCAAACTTGCCCTTGTGCTTTTTCATCACCTTCGTCAAGGTTCTGAGCACACGAGGACGCCCACCAAGGGCCGTCACGTCCAGCGCTATCGGTTGTAAGCCGTGCCTAATTTGGTACTGCAACGAGCCCAGCCAAGCCCCGGCTTGCTTGCGCTCGTCGGCGCCCTGATGTCGCTTCCTTTTGCGCCCGCGCGCTTGCTCGTAGGCGGGGCCGGCCTTGGACTCTAGGTCGGCGGGGCTTGTTAGCAGCTCCCAGAGATGACGTGCTCTCATGCGTGGGATTACCTGTCTCTTAAATAATGACAAAAAACCTAGGATACTCAAGCGAAGAGATCGGGGGGGGGAGGGGGGGCAGGCCCCCCGAGCGGGCGTGGGGGGGGGGGGCGCCCCCCCCCCCCCCCCCCCGTTCAAATCGGAAAAGAAGATTGCTTTTTTTGCTTATCAATGTCCGTGCCTGTTTAAGACAAATTCTTTTTGTTCTAATCGCGGCATGGAGTTCTTTTACAAGGGCCGGTGCTTCAACCTCGAATGCCCTAATAAGGCTAAAGGTCCAGCGCGCGTCCGCAAGTGCGCCCGCTGCCGCCACGCGACGTACTGCGGCCCGCAATGCCAGAAAGAAGACTGGAAACGGGCGCACCGTAGGATTTGCCAACCAGGGTCTCAGGTGATTAAGGAGTGCAAGCGCGTGCGCCAGTTCGTGCGCCAGATGTGCCGGGAGCCCCGACAGTGGTACGACACCTTGGCGCCCCTTGTCCCGCCGGGCGACGAAAGCAGGCTGGTGTACCTGCGCTTGGATTTGGGAGATGAAATGGTAAGTCAACATATTTCCGCACAAAAGCTGGCCAAGCCCGGGTCGACCGTCCTGCGCGATTTCCTCAAGAGCTACCCATCCCCGTCTGATCGTGCGGCGCTGGTCGTAGTGGTCAGCTCCACGCTGCTGGAGCTCGAGGAGGATCCGCAAAACTTGCACGCGGCCCTGGGCGTGCTGACGCTGACACCAACAGACAGTCCGCCACCAGACAGTCCACCAGCAGACAGTCCGCCAGCAAGCAGCCCACCGCTAGCATACAGCCCACCGCCGCTGTGCTGTGCCGCCTGCGGCCGCGCCGAAGCCACGAAATTGCGCTCCTGTGGCTCGTGCCACGCCAGGCTCTATTGCAACCGGCACTGCCAAAACGCTCACTGGCGCGCGGGGCACCGTCAGGAGTGCCAGAGCCCCGCGCTCAAGCAGGCCGTGCTGCTAGGCACGCCGCAGAGTTATTGGCGGCAGCGCCGCCGCCTGCTTCCGCAATTGAACGACCTCACGGTCATGCGCCTCGTCCTGCAACGCTGCGTGTTGGAGCTGGCGTGCGATCCGAACTTTAGTGACGACACGGGTGATGATGATGATGACACTGGTGACGACACTAGTGACTCGCCAATCGGCGAATTCTTGGGCCAAGCGGCCGAGGACGCGCTCAACGACTGGCTGTCGGCGCGCCAAGCCTGGCTCAAGCGCTGGCCGGCCGACGCGCTGGAGCCCGAGGTGCGCGCCTGGGTGCCCTGGTTGTTGCAGCCATTCCTGCACGTGATGCAAGATTTTTACGACCGGGGCTGACAGGGAGCAGGAGAGCGTACACTAAAGACTTTGTCGAGTTTTAATTAACACAATTTTTTCTGCACAAAATTTGTTGCTAAATTTGCGTATGTATGCGCCTGGCACACTGTAAAAATTACGATAAATATCTTTTTTTAATCTTGTGGTACAAAAGGATCTGCTTGCCACCCCCTAGCCTGTTTGAGCTGCTCAATTTCTAGTCGCAGAGCCGCCAGCTCCGGCTTCCCTTGCTCCTCCTCGTGTCGTAACTCTGCCTCGCGCGCCCGCCATTTGTCAGCTGCAGCACCACGAACGGATCGGCGCCCGTGCCGCTCGCACAGGTATGGGCCAAACAGGGAGTCTGGATATTTCTGCACGAGGGCTGCGACTTCTTGTTCACGGGAGCCTTCGTAGCGGGCGCTCAGCCAGGGCCCCGCCGGTAGCATTAAATCAGGCACCCCTGTCTCGTTCCGATTGCTAGAGCCGTCCGCGCTGCACGCTATTGGAGGTATGCCCGACATTTCATCCCAGGCTGGCCAGCTCTGCTGTACAGCATCGTACACCTGATCATCATCAGCCACGTCCGAAAAGGTGCAGCCAAGCAACTCTAGTGTCTCGTTGTTGTACCACACCTAGCACACAAAATCACATTCTGTGTGTGTGTGTCGAATTCTTTGTGTGTAATGTTGCAAGCCATTTTTGCGGGTGCTTGGAAATTGTTCAAGCGTGACCTCGTAAAAGATTTCGAGGGTTTTGGCCTCGTCCACGTCCATATGCTTGAGGTGAAATTGCAGCCCTGTGTAACCAGTCGTAATCTGGTACTTGAGGTTGACAGCACGTCTGGTTTGCGTCCACGCAGTCAACGCCGCGGCAGTTTCGGCGGATGTCATGCCAGGCACGTTCTTGAACTTGAAGTAGGCGTTAGTGATGTACACGTCAGTTTCTGGATCGTACGAGGTCTCCAGCTCAAATTCGCCGGAGCGCTGCAGCTGGCAGCCATCCTGTCAGTCTTCTTGTAGCTCGTAGTAGCGCCCACCGTACTCGACGTAGTAGATAATCAGAACAAAAGAGCTTAGCAGCACAAACAGCAAAAAGCAGAACGAGATCTGCAGTCGGTCGAGGAAGCCCCTCACTTTTGGTGGCTTCTGGACCTCCAAGTCAAACAGCGACATTGATTTGTGCCAAGAGATTCGCGGGGCGCGCGGGATTTGGTGTGAAAGGCTTTACGAGTGCGGTGGGCGAGACAGGCGTCGATATCGGGGGGGGGGTCCCGTCCCTCTCCCTCTTCTTCTCTCCCTTACATTTGCTAGTCCTCCGGTGCCAAGTCAGACTCGGTTGGAATTTAATAAAGAAATGTATTTTTCCGCACTTTCTTGGCGCGCTCTCTCTCCACCTCCTTCTGTTTTCTTTTTTTTCCTACCTTTCTACTTGTGTGCCGAGCGATTCCTCGAGTTCGTCGTCGCTGTTAGCCGTTGCGCCGTAGGTGAGCATGTGTTCCGCCTCGCTGAGCAATTCGGGGTGTAGCGGCAGGGCCGAGCTCATCTTGGGACGGAAGAGCTTGTACATCCGTGCGCTGCCGTCGTAATTTCTGGTGGTCTGGGTAGGGTCCAGGCGCGCTTGCAAACTGTCGACCGAGCCAACAATCTTTACGACTTTCTTGAGCCAAGCCAGCGTAGTCTGTCCGGTAAACAGTTGGACGTGGCCTAGGATGTAAGCGCGGACGTCCTGGGCTTGCCAAATATCCAAACAGCGTTGTGCGTGCAAGACGGTAGCATCGGCGGCGGGTCTGCCAGAGCGAGTACAACGGTCGCGAAGTTTTAGGTACACTTGTACCAGGTGGTGATAAGGATTCGTGTCAATCACTAGCCAGAGAGTGCCGATCTTCTGCTTACCCTGGGCTAACGGCGCAAGCTGCGACTGGAACAGCTTGAGTTCGAGCGAGTACTCCACCGATTCGTGGCGCTTGAACTTGGTGTCCAGCTCCTGGCCCAAGCCGTCCAGGACTTCTGGCGAAAGCAGGCTGGCATCCTGAGTGCGATAAATTGCCTTGAACTTTGGCAGCGCGGGGTGCGGCGGCGTGATCGATTGCAAGTAGCGCGTAGCGTACTCCACGTCCAAGCAATTGTCGATGTTTTTCTTGTCGTCGTGCGGATCTAAGCTCGTGTGCAATTTGCAATCCACCTGCGCGCCGTGAATCTTGACCTCGTCGCGCAACCAACAGAGGGTTTCGTCAGAGAGGCAGCTGGTAACTTGTTGCTGGAGGTAGGCCCGTAGTTCTTCTCGCGGTGTGTCCTTGTACACTCGACGGCGAGCACGCAGCACCGTGACCATCTGCACACTGTGGCCACTCACGCGTAGCTCGACCTGTACGTATTTTTCTTGGCGACAAGAAGAGATACACAACTCGGCCACACGATCGGCGCCGTCGAGGCCTTCGTTGAGTCTTTGGGTAAACACCTCGAGCGGAACGGTTCTGTCGGGATCCCCGAACTCGTAGCCGGCATAGGCAACTTCCGGCAGGCCGAGATTAGCTGGTTGAGGGTCAACGTCTGGTTCAGCCAGCTTGGCGCGCTTGGACACGGGCGAGGTAGGTGAAATTGCGTGCTTCGAGGGCATAGTGTGCGCGAAGGTTGGGTTGGGCTATCGTGTTTAGTACTACACAAAAAAAAAAGTTCGTCAGACATTCGCGCAGACCTCTCTTTCTCTCTTCTTTTTTTGGCACAAGATTTGTCGCCAAATTTGCGTATGTGCTGGAATGATACGGCCGGAAAGAGGCAGTATTGCCGGAAAAGCCTGGAAACACTGCCTTCTTTGGCCATATCGCATGCACAAACCGCCAAGCAGCCTTTGCTGAAAGCGCCATCAAGAAATTTCAATTGAGGGAGAAGGAGGGGGGGGGGCTTAGTTGAGGCGTTTCATGTTTTTTTCTAGCTTCTGCGCTCTCCCCCTCCCCCCTTGCCCTTCCCCCATTCTTTGAGCCCCCCCCTCCTCTCCCCTCATCCCTCCCTTCCATTTGCTAGCCTACCGGTGCCAAGTCTAAGACTGTCGAAATTTACTTCAGCGTTTTGTACTTTTTTAGTGCGCCCCTAGAGGAAACGGGGATCAGAGATGGAGGGGCGAAAGAGATGGTGAAGGGGGGGGGGGCGCCCCCCCCCCTTTCTTCCCTCCACCTGAGCACCCTGAGCCCGGGGGGCTCAAGGAGCAGGGGGAGGAAAAGGAAAGAGGGAGGGGGGGGGGAGAGGGAAGGGGCGCGCTGAAAAAGTACAAATTACTTTGCGCGCGAAACTTGTCGTCAAATTTACATATGTGTGCGCCTGGAATGATATGCCCGTGACAAACTTTTAATCTTGGCACTAAAAACTAAGCGTTGCATGTATTTAGTTTGTTTGTAGCTTCTGCGCCATTCATCCTTCCCCTTCCCTGCTCCTTGAGCTCCTCGGGCTCAAGGGAGGGTTTGAAAAATGACTACTTTTGTCGCCCCGCTCCCCTTTGCTCTGCACCTCCCTGCCTCTAGGGAAAGTGAGAGAGAGGGCCGAAAAACATTTTCATGCGAGTAAAAGGCCCGCGGGTTTCTCCCCACGGGAAAACGCCCGATTTCTCTGCTAGCCTCCGGGGAAACAGCCGTAAGCGCCAATTTGGCGCCAAAATCTACTTGCGCAAAAAGAAAATCCCACACAGACGCTCGGCTGGACCACCGTGAGGAAGACCCAGCCGAAGCCCTTCCCTCTCACTCTCGTCGCCCCTCTCACCTTTGTCCTCTGCTTATTCCTCCCCCCCTCCCCTCGTCCCTCCTCAGAGCGCGTGCAAACGCGTTCCAACAAAAATTGTTGCTTTCCACTTTTCATATTCCCGCAGATATTTCCGCATACCCTTGCAGAGGGGAGAAGCAGGGAAGGAGGAGCAGGGGCGCAAGACCTGCGGAAATATGAAAAGAGGACAAGAAAATTTTTTTTTGCCCGATAACAAAAAAAAAACAGACGAGGGGAAGAAGGGGGGGAGGGAGTAGAGGGGAGAGAAGAAGAGGCAGAGGGAAGGGAGGGGGGGAGAGCACGAATTGTCTAGTCCCCCGTCTGAGCAGAGAGCGGGAGCGGAGGGCAGGAGCGCGCTTCGCCGGTGTAAAAAAAAAAACAATAAAAAGTTTTACTGACAAAATTTCAATCTTAGCACTGAGAATAGAGAGAGGGAGAGGGAAAGGGCAGAGGCCGCGCCAGGAAAACGTAATCTACGCTGAGTTTAAGCTCGACGGTCTTACGCTCGGGGCACTGAAAACTAGGAGCAGAGCACCGTGCTCCAGCACGACCTGCGGGGAATGGATGGGCGGTGGTCAAAGTGCCAGGAGGACAAGAGCCCCTTCACTTACCCCGGCTCCCAGTTCTCTTTTAGTTTCTCAGCGCCAATATCAAAACTTTGTCACCTGCCCCCTCCCTCCCTTTTCGCCTTCCCTCTCTCTTCCGCCTCTCCATCTTTCCTCCGCCCACTCCCCTCCCCCGTACATCCTTTGTTCCCCCTTGTTGTTTACTCTCTCAAAGCTTTATTTTTATACAGGAATCAAAACAAAAGCTTTTTTATTTTGAAGCAGGAATAAAACTTAAAGAATGGTGTCAAACTCATCCTGCAATGTTGGCACGAAAAGTTGTCAAAGCTATAAAGAAAGCAAATCCTGAGATTGGCGGAACGGCCGGCGCATATGTATTTCAGCTCAAAGATCCCCCACCAACATCACAGCCCGAAGAAATGAGCTCCTGCTTTTTGGTTTGGTACAGATCACCGAAGGACGCCTGGGGTAAAACGAATTTTCTGACAGCTTTGGCTGCTTTCTGGAAATTCGACGTGAACAGGATATGGTCTCTGGACTGGAGATCCGTTCGTTGCGTGGGCATACTGGCGGACATTTGCAGTAAAGATCCTAACCATCTGCATCTCAAAGCAGACCCCGCATTTGCTCTAGAGCAAACAGAGGTGTCGGATCTCTTGCGGCAAGTCGTGCAGTATCGAATCCCTGGAATCATAAGTGTGCATACCACCACAAACCCAGCTCCATGGCTCAACGCAAATCCGACCGAGATCTCCAACGCTATGCGTTTAGTCCGAGAGGGTCTCACCATATGCCTTACCAGTCAGGAGACGTACGCATGCGTCGCTAAGGGGAAACAAGCGGCTGAATGCAATTATGCGCGCGCGTACGTAATAGAGCCAGTCCTTCAAAAGATAATGCAAAAGTACGAGCCTGAAAAAGGCCGCAATCTGAAAGTGGTCTTTTCAGGCCCGACAGGAGAACTTACTCCACTAGCTAAAATTAAGTTTGAATCCGTAGCGCTGTGCTCTGTAGACACAACGTATCACCATTGCGACTTCTTGCTTTGCCACGTGGGGCAAGAGTATAATCTTATGCAAATATCTTCGTATGGCGGTTTCTATGGCATTGTCGGTTGTATGCTCGAGGACGAGGATGACGTTGTAGACGGGCAGCGGGGCGCATCATCTCTCTTCAAAAAAACCAAGCAGTACATAGACAAGAAATGCAAAGGGCGCTGGTGGAATGCGGAAGAAACGCTGGAGTTTCTTGAAGACTGCGCGAAATACGCAGAAATTGTTCGCAACCGTGAAGTTACTGAACTTAAAGATGACGCCAAGCTATGGAGCAAGGAGTTATCTTTTGCCCAAAAATTCAGCGAGAAATACTTTGGGGTTAGCTTAGATCACCTCGGAGAGAGTCCTGACAGGTTGTATCAGGATTGGGCCGCCATTACACTCAGTTTTAGATCCACCTGGGGGCTTTTGCAGCCCTCTTTCTTGATTGCACTGGCGCTAGATCGAAGCAAAGCGAGGGCCAGCTGCATTCTCTGCGATCGGCAGCCTGGACATCATCCGGAACCCCGCTACGAGCGCCTGAATTCGACGGGCTGCGACAAGATTACGAACTCGACGCTGCAAAATGTTGACACCCTCTCCCTCTCTTAGTTCTCAGTGCCAACTGTAAGACTTTGTCAAGCTTTAATAAAAGGAAATTTTACGAATCTTGACACGCGTCCCTCACCCTCCCCCCTTTCCTGTCCCGCTCCCGCCACAGGGTTTGTGCTGGAGCACGATGCGCAAGATCTGCGGAAATAGGACAAATATGAAAAGTGGGAAAAATTATTTTTTTGGAATGCGTTTGCACGCACAGACAAGGGACGAGAGGAGGGGGGGGGGATAGCAAGAGACAAGGAGAACAGAGGGACGAAGGGGGGGGGGGGGCGGGGAGGATGCACTTTCCCTCCCCCTGCCTCTTCCCTCTCGCACTCTTAGTTTTCGGTGCCAACTGTAAGGCCGTCGAGTTTTAATTCAGTGTAATTTTTGTTTTGTACTTTCTTGCTCCCTCCTCCCTACGGCCCGTTCATTTGGCGCTAAGTTTTGCACGACTGTATGATACGACCAAAAAAGGCAGTGCTTCCAGGCTTTTCCGGTAGAACTGCCTTTTTTAGCTATATCACTCCCAAGATCTGACCATATCACACCCCTCTCCTCAAGGAGCAGGGCGGGAAAGAGGGAGGGGCAGGGGCGCGCTAATAATGTACAACCATAAAAAAATTTTGACAAAGTTTTAATTCTGGCACTGAGAAGCCAGCCCGCGCCAGCGGGCTGAAGGGGAGCAAAAATAAGTAAACTTTTTTTTGGGAGCCCACAAGGGGGGAGGGGGCGCACCCCCCCCCTCCCCCTTTTTTTCTTTCCTCCCTCTGAGCCCCCTGAGCCCGGGGGGCTCAAAGAACAGGGGAAGGGCAAGGGGGGAGGGAGAGAGCGCAGAAGCTACCAAAAAAAAATGAAACGCCTCAACTAAGCTTCGCGATGCCGGGCGCCCCTCCCCCCCCTTTCTCCCTTGTCGAGACTCCGGCTGAACGAGTACATTTCTATTTGGTACTTTCTTGATGGCGCTTTTAGCGAAGGCGGCTTGGCGGTCTGTGTGATTTGGCAGGAGAAGGCAGCGTTTCCAGGCTTTTCTGGTAGTGCTGCCTTTTTGGCCATATCATTCCAAGCGCACGCATACGCAAATTTGGCGACAAATTTGGTGCAAAAAAAAGAAGAGAGAAAGAGAAAAGTGCTATTTGAAAAAAAAGTGGAGGGGAGAGAGGCACACACCCGTTTTCTTCTCTTCCCCCTTATCTTCCCGCTCCCTCCTCCCTCCGAAGGGGGAGGGAGTGCGCAGGACTTGTCATTTGCGCAACAAAAAAAATTTGGCGCGCTTTTTTTTCCGCGGGAAAACGACCGCTAAAACCCCGAGGAAAGAGACCGGAGGAGCAGAGCGGGAAAGGGGGAGGAGTGGGGGCACGCTAAGAAAGTGCAAAAAGGATTACGCTGAATTAAAGCTCGACGGTCTTACACAAAACCGAAAGCTATGAGTGGGAGAGGGAAGAGGCCGGGGAGGAGGAAGCATGGATTGTCTTAGTCCTCCGTCTGAGAATCGGGAGTGGGAGAAGAAGGGGGGAGGGTAGGGGCGCGCTGGAATGTACAATAATTAATAAAAAAAATCACTGACAAAATTTTAATCTTGGCACTGAAAACCAAGAGAGGGAGAGGGAAGGGGCATAGAGAGGGGCAAGAACGATTTGTCTTTGCAACCCACACCTTCCCCCGTCTGAGAGCAGGGAGCGGGGAAGGGAGAAGGCGCGCCAAGAACGTGTAAAATACGCTGAATTAAAGCTCTACAAAGTCTTACACTTGACACTGAACACTAGGAGCGCTAGAGGGAAGGGGAGGGGGCGGGGGGGGGCCTTGCCTCTTTGTCCCAGAGAGTGCGCCGCCTCATTGGAGAAGTCACTCGTCGTATGACTTAGACGGAGTTTGTAGTCAAGACAGGGTCCATAAAGACAAGGGGCAGGGCCATGCCTGTACTTGGTCACAAAGTGAGTACATTTCTTTTTGGTACATTCTTAATGGCGCTTTTAGCGAAGGCGGCGCCTTTTTCGGCTATATCATGCCAGGCGCACACATACGCAAATTTGGCGACAAATTTCGTGCAAACACCTTTTTTTGTTTCCCTGTCGCCTGCAGGCTACGCACAGCAAATATATATGGGGCCGCACCATCTACCGACAACGCTAGCGCTAGCTGTGCAGAGGAGCCCGCCCGCAAGAGACTGTGCACGGGACCGCGCCAGGAACTTCGGCTCGACCTGACTCGTGACAGGCACGGGGCCGACGGCTGGTTGCGGCTGGAGCTGAGAGACACCGCGGTGCTACGCGGCAGCGCCTTCGTGTTGGGCGCAGGGTGCTTCGAGGTCACTCTGCCCAGCTCAGCGGGCCAGAATGCGGCGGGGGTCTACCGCACAATCGCGACGGACGCCAACGCACTGCGGGTCTGCGCGGACAACAGTGCTATCCTAGCCCCGGGCCTGCGGCTGGAACTGGTGCCGCGTGCTGATGAGCGCGACCAGGAGCTGGCGGCGCTGCGCTTCGAAACCTCTCGGCTGGCTAGTCGGGTGGAGGCCTTGGCCAGCGCCCTGGCCAGTGCCGCTGTGCCGCGCCAGCTGACCATCGAGGCGGCCGAGGCGTTGTCTGGGGGCACAGCGGCACAGGCGACCGGCCACAGGCTGGGTTCACTGTGCATGCTGGGGGGGCACGTCGTTTTTGACAAGGACCGGCTGCGCTTCGAAGATGTCACGGCCCTTCCCCCGGACAGTGAGACACAGAGGGGCCAGACTAGAATAGAGGCTTGGTGTACCTTGCTGCAGTTGCCTGCGGACTGGCGGCCCGCGCAGGCCGTCACGTATTCCTTTCCCGGCGGAACCTTTTTTCCGTTGATGTTTGAAATCAATTACAGACCCTCTTTCATAAGGCAGAACAAGCTGGAGGTAGGCGTCGACGGCCGGGTTCGCCTCTGCGTCCGTTACAGCATTCTCTCTGGCTGGCCGCAGGCCCCTAACGGGAACTACCTCAAGCCGAGGCATACAACGTTCGATGAGTACAAAGGCTTCGCGGTGCCGCAGGGGCTGGACCTCGGCGTGCTGAAATGGTCCGCCGCAGCCTCGGTCTTGCACGAGCTGCCGCCGGGTGATGAATCAGGGTCCGACGACGGCTTGCAGAAGTCTTAACACGCTGCTGGCCGGCACGCTGTATTAGTAGTAGACTTGGCGTCCATCGCTCTCGAGAACTGCAAAGTACCTGTCGTGATATGGCCGAAACATGGAAGTGATATGGCTAAGAAAGGCATTGTGCCGAAATGCTTTTGGTACTGCCTTTTTTGACCATATCAAAAACAACTCACAGCGCTAGCGCCAAGAGTGGAGGTATAACATTTATTAAAGGAAATATATACAAACCAAGTCGCAGATTCTCAGACGGTGTCATTCCCTTTGTTGTCGGGCACAAAATTTTTTTTTCCACTCTTCATAATTCTCTGACCTTGCGCACGGTGGCCGAGCCATGCCACGGACAGGACGCCGTCGGGGTAGTGAGGCTTTTGTCCTCCTAGCAAGATCTGCGGAAATATCTGCGGGAATATGAAAAGTAGAAAAGAAAGCTTTTTTTGGAACGCGTTTGCACGCGCAAACAAGGGACGAGGGGGGGGGGATAGCAGGGGACAAGGGGGAACAGAGGGACGAGAGGGGGCACGGGGAGGGGGGAGCACACCCCCCCTCCCTGTACACGTTCTCAGTGCCAAAATTAAAATTTTTTCTTTCAGTAATTTTTTCTCGCGTGGTGTTTTCTTGTACACCGGCGAAGCGCGCCCCTACCCTCCTCTTTCCCTCTAGCTCCCGATCCTCAGACGAGGGACTAGACAATTCGTGCTCTCCCCCCCTTCCCCTGCCTCTTCTTCTTTCCCCTCTACTCTCTCCTATCCCCCTGAGCCCAGGGGGCTCAAGGAGCAGGGGGGAAAGGGGGAGGGGAAGGGCGCAGAAGCTGCAAAAGAAATAAATACATGCAACGCCTCCACTAACCCCCTCCCTCCTTTCATATTCCCGCTGACCTTGCGCACGGTGGCTGCGCTATGACACGGACAGGAAGCCGTCGGGGTAAGTGAAGGGGGCTCTTGTCCTCCTGGCACATTGACCACCGCCCATCCATTCGCCGCAGGTCGTGCTGGAGCACTGTGCTCTGCTCCTAGTTTTCAGTGCCCGAGCGTAAGACCGTCGAGCTTTAATTCAGCGTAAATTACGTTTTCCTGGCGCGGCCTCTGCCCTTTCCCTCTCCCTCTTTTGGGGTCTCAGTGCCAAGATTGAAATCTTGTCAGTAAAATTTTTTATTAAATTTTTCTCGTAAATTCTTAGCGCGCCCCTGCCCTCCCTCTTCCGCTCCCGCTCTCTGCTCTCAGACGGGGGACTAGACAATTCGTGCTCTCCCCCTCCCTTCCCTCTGCCTCTTCTTCTCTCCCCTCTACTCCTTCCCACCCCCCTGAGCCCGGGGGGCTCACAGTGCAGGGGGCAGAGGGGGGAGAGACAGATTGAGCCTTGCGCACGGTGGCCGAGCCATGGCACGGACAGGGCGCCGTCGGGGGTTGTGAGGCTCTTGTTCTCCCGGCACATTGACCACCGCCCATCCATGCGCCGCAGGGTCGTGCTGGAGCACGGTGCGCAAGATCTGCGGAAATAGGAAAAATGTGAAAAGTGGAAGAAAAAAAATTTTTTGGAACGCATTTGCACGCGCAAACAAGGGACGAAGGGAGGGGGGGGAAGATAGCAGGGGACAAGGGGAACAGAGGGACGAGAGGGGGACGGGGGGGGGGGGATCACACCCCGCCCCCTTCTTCCCCCCCTTCCTCTTCCTCCGTCTCTCCCCCCTTCTATCCCCCCCTTCTATCCCCCCCCGTCTGTTCCCTTTGTTGTCGGGCAAAAGTTTTTTTTTCTTTTCATATTTTTCTGACCTTGAGCACGGTGGCCGAGCCATGGCACAAACAGGGCGCCGTCGGGTCCGGCCGGGGCTCTTGTCCTCCTGGCACATTGACCACGGGGGCAGTACCATCCGCCGCAGGGTCGTGCTGGAGCACGGTGCTCCTCTCCTAGTTTTCAGTGCCCAAGTGTAAGACCGTCGGGCTTTGATTCAGCGTATTCTTTTTCGCACTCTCTTGGCGCGCCCCTTTCCCTTTCCCGCTCCCTCTCTTGGTTCTCAGTGCCAAGATTAAAACTTTGTCAGGGATTTTTTTTATTAATTTCGTGTACACCGGCGAGGCGCGCCCCTACCCCTCTTCCTCTCTCCCCTCTACTCCCTCCCCCCTTCTTCCCCCCGTCTGTTTTTTTTGGTCGGGCAAAAAAATTTTTTCTTTTCCTCTTTTCATATTGTTCTGACCTTGCGCACGGTGGCCGAGCCATGGCACGGACAGGACGCCGTCGGGGTAGTGAGGCCCTTGTCCTCCTAGCACATTAACCACCGCCCATCCATCCGCAGCAGGGTCGTGCTGGAGCACGGTGCGCAAGACCCGCGGAAATAGGAAAAATATGAAAAGTGGAAAACAATTTTTTTTTCGGAACGTGTTTGCACGCGCAAACAAGGGACGAGGAGAAAGGGGAGCACACCCCGCCCCTCCCTGTACACGTTCTCAGACTGGGGGCAAGACAGATCGTGCTTAATCCTCCCCCCGCCCCTTCCTTCTCCCTCTCTTAGTTCTCAGTGCCAAGATTAAAATTTTGTCAGTATTTTTTTTTATTAATTTTTTCTTGTACATTCTTAGCGCTCTCCCCCCCCCCCTCTTTTCATATTTTTCTGACCTTGCGCACGGTGGCCGAGCTATGGCACGGACAGGACACCGTCGAGCTTTTATTCAGCGTAAATTACATTTTCTTGGCGCGCCTCCTCCCCTGCCCTTTCCCTCTCCCTCTCCTAGTTCTCAGTGCCAATATTAAAACTTTGTCAGGGATTTCTTTTTAATTATTTCTTTTTTTGTACGTTCTTAGCGCGCCCCTGCTTCCTCCTTCCCTGCCTCTTCCCTCTGCAAGGATCTGCGGAAATATCTGCGGGAATATGAAAAGTGGAAAGCAACAATTTTTTTTGGAACGCGTTTGCACGCGCTATGAGGAGGGACGAGGGGAGGGAGGGAGGAATAAGCAGGGGACAAGGGGAACAGAGGGACGAGGGGGGAGCGGGGAAATGTACATCCCGCCCCTTTCTTCCTCCCTTCCCCTTCCTCCACCCCCCCTTTCCCCCCCTCGTCTGTTTTTTTTGTTGTCGGGCAAATTTTTTTCCCTCTTTTCATATTTTTCTGACCTTGCGCACGATGATGGCCGAGCCATGGCACGGACAGGACGCCGTCAGGACGCCGTCGGGGTAGCAAGGCCCTTGTTCTCCTGGCACATTGACCACGGGGGCAGTACCTTCCGCCGCAGGGTCGTGCTGGAGCGCGGTGCTCTGCTCCTAGTTTCAGTGCCCAAGTGTAAGGCCGTCGAGCTTTAATAAAAAAAAATTTCTCTCTCTCATAGTTCTCAGTGTCAAGTGTAAGACTTTGTGGAACTTTAATTCAGCGTAAATTACATTTTCTTGGCGCGGCCCCCCCGTGCCACTTCTCTCGCCCGCTCCCGCTCCCGATTCTCAGGCAGTGGACTAAGACAATTCGTGCTTCTTCTTTCCCTGCTTCTTCCCTCTGCAGGATCTGCGGAAATATCTGCGGGAATATGAAAAGTGGAAAAAAGAATTTTTTTGGATGCGTTTACACGCGCAAACATACTCTCGCTCCCGATTCTCAGACGGGGGACTAAGACAATTTCATGCTTCCTCCTCCCCGGCCTCTTTCCTTTCCTTCTTGTAGTGTTCAATGCCAAGTGTAACGCTTTGTCGAGCTTTAATAACAAAAATTTATACATTCTTGGCGCCCCCCTCCCCTGCCACTTTCTTCTCCTGCGCCCTGTTCTTAGAGGGGGAGGGGGGCGCCCAAACAAAACTAAGAAGATGGCACTGAGCTTATGACGGGCCCTTCCCCCCCCTCCATTTTTCGGGCCTGGATCTGCCGGGGAGGGGCGCCCCTCCCCCTTTTTTATTCAAAGATCCTTTCTGTCACTCTTCCCCCTCCCTCCCCTGAGCCTAGGGGCTCAAGGAGCAGGGCAAGGGGGACAGGGAATGGCGCAAAAGCTAAGAAAAATAAATACTTGACACCCCTTCCCCCTCTCTCTTCTCTTCCCCCTTGTCGAGACTTTTTAACTACATTCTTTTTGTACACCGGCGAAGCGCGCCCTGCCCTTCCCCTTCCCTTTCTCCTAGTTTTTAGAGCCAAGTGTAAGGCTTGTCGAGCTTTAATTCAGCGTATTTTGCAAATTCTTGGCGCGCTCTCCTCCCCTTTTTTTCTCCCTTTCTTAGTTCTCAGTGCCAAAACGAAAACTTTGTCAAGAACTTTTTTTATTTGTACACCGGCGAAGCGCGCCCCCCTCCCCCGCCCCTTGCCTCTCCTTCTCCTAGTTTTCAGTCCCTGTTCTCAGACGGGGGGTTAGACAATTCGTGCTCTTCCCTCTCCCCCCTGAGCCCAGGAGGCTTAAGGAGCAGGGAATGGGGAGGGGAAGGGGGAGGGGCGGGGGCGCGCAAAGAAAGTGCTCTCCTGTTTTCAGACGGGGAGGGCACATTCAGATCGTGCTTGCTCCCCCCCCCCCTCTTCCCTCTCCCTCTCCTAGTTCTCAGTGTCAAAATTAAAACTTTGTCGAGGATTTTTTTCATTAATTTTTTTGTGTACACCGGCGAAGCGCGCCCACCGCCCTTCCCCCTTCCCACTTCCGCTCCCGATTCTCAGACACAATCCGTGCTTCCTCCTCCCTGCCTCTTCGCTTTCCCTTTTCTAGTTGGGGAAGGGGAAAGATGAGAGGGGAAAAAAAAGGGGTAAGAGTTTGACTATGGGGGTACAAAAGGCGCGAAAAGAGAGTGGCATCTTGCAGTCCGAACATTTGTAAATGGCAGCGAGTGCAAAAGAGAGCGACAGTGCCGCCTCGCTGACGCTAACTGCGTCACAGCATGGCGCAGACGGCTTTTTACATCTAAGCCTGCGCGAGGCAGGCCGCTGTTTAGAGGTTGAAGCGACGACACGAGAATGCGGCGCTTGTACCGGCAGCACCACCGACCCCGGCGCGCAGGCCCATTGGCAGGGCAGCATTCGAGCTGAGGGCGACGTGGACGAAGACGAGTTACGCGCCGCGGTCGTTTCGCTGAGCTCGGGTCTTCTCTGGATGCCTCTGCTTTTTTTGTAATGCTATCTCCAGCAGACAGCTTAGCCAAAAAAAACGCTCGAAGACAGTATGGTTGTGAATTAGGCAACGGCGAGGCACTGCGGTTGCGGCCTTGCAAGGAGCCAGCCAAAGGGTTCGTCCTTGTCTGGGCTGGTCTCCGCGTGACTTTGCGCCCACAGACACGTGAGGGCGAGGCGCGGGTACATTTCGCAAAGAAACGATAAAAAACAGATAAAAGACTTTTCTCTTATTGCCTATTTTTGACAGGAGCTGGCCGAACTGCGTCTGGAGGTAGCGCGCCTGCGCGCCCTGCAGGAGCGAGCGGCGGTTGAAGTCTATGTACTGGACGCAAAAATGTTTGAGTGCTTTGGCTGGACGAGCCAGAGCGCGGCCTTTGAATCCTGGAAGAACCAATATCCGAATGCACAGCGTGGCGAGGGCACAATCCTGCCTCCTCCAGGTCCGGGACTGTATCCTGCCGGTGCCGACAGCGATGCGGTGCTGTGCTTCCGTCCCTCGAACGGAGGGGTGTGTCACTTGCAAGGAACGCTTTATGGCAAAGGGCCCGGCATGGTGACGACGGTATCGCGCACCACGATTGCGAAAAAACGTGTTCTCGAAGTAAGCAGCACTCTCTTAGTTTTACCGCCGGCAGTCCGCCCTAGCCAGCTGTGGCTGTATCATCTCTGCCAGAGGCCCAAGTCTGCAAACTTGTTTTTTGAATCAACGTACATCAGCAGCGAAAGAAAATTGTCAGGCTGGTACGGTTCTTTTATGCCATACTCCTCTATACACAGAGATCGCTACGAGGTATTGCCCGATGGTAATGTGAAGCTGGTCTGGGTGATAACTTGCGATAATGAAGAAGACGAGCCACGAGCAGTAAAGATATTACAAGACAGACAAACAGGAATGTACGTCTGCTTTGCCAACGGCGCGCCGAGCTGGGTGGTGGGCACTGTGCTAGTCAGAAAACAGGAAGGACAGTGAGCAAAAAAGACTTCACGACTTCCCCCTCTTCCCCAGACACGACCGGTGCACAGCCCGTGCAGAAAAAGCAGAAAAAGGCACATCTTGTAGATTGTTTTTTTGGATCTTTTTTTAATCAGAATAATTAAACTAGTCTCTTTGCAAATTTCTTCTCAGGTCACAAAAATAACACCTACTAATCATTGCGGTTCTGAGCACCAAAGAAAAAAGCTACAAAAGGCTGGCTAGGCTCAAGCGGGACAAGCCAGTCGGCACAGTACACGCACACGTCGGTCCGCACGAACGCCAGGCGCAGTCCATCTCCGCCGTGCCGGCTTTTGCTGTAAAGGAAGGCCAAGTGGGGCTTTTTTCCTGCATCGTCTTCTGCTGCCCTCTCCTCGCCGACCCACACAGTAAAGACTCGCCACGCCCAGCAGAAACCCTTGCCCGCAATGCCTATGAGCGAGAGCGGTTCGGATGTAGATTCAACGTCGATGGTACATTCTTAGCGCGCCCCCCTTCCCTGCCTCTCCTAATTCTCAGTGCTAAGTGTAAGACTTTGTCGAGTTTTAATTTAAAAAAACAACTTTTTTTTGAATTTTCTTTGGCGCCCCACTCTTGGGGCCCCACTCTTGAAGCCCATGCCTGAGGGCAAGGACAGATCATGCCCTTCCCTTGTCTCTTGCCTCTCCCGTTCTCAGACGGGGAGGGGGGGGCGCGCCAAGAAAGTGTAAAATTTTTATTAAAGCTCGACAAATTCTTACACTTGACACTGAGAGCTAGGATCGGGAGAGGGAAGAGTCAGGGGGAATCCAAGAAAGTACAAAAAAAGGTTTTTAAAAAGTCTCGACAAGGGAGAAGGGAAGAGAGGGGGGGGGGCTTAGTGGAGGCGTGGCATGTATTTATTCCCTTTGTAGAGTCTGCGCCCCTTCCCCTCCCCTTTCCCTTCCTTGAGCCCCCTGAGCTCAGGGGAAGGGAGAGGGGAGGGTGGCAGAAAGGATTTTTGGATAAAGAGGGGGGGGGCTAGGGAGAAAAAGATGCCCCCCCCCCTCCCTTGCCAAATGCTCTTTGGTGCGAAGAGCCCCCCGTTTTCCGGGAGAGATGCATTCTTTGCCCGGGCCGGCCGGTCCATCTTATCACAACAGACGCGCAATCTGCGTGACGCTTGTGAAAGCCTCAAGGGGCATGCACCCCGCGCCCTCCCCCCTTCTGGTTTTTTCTTATATCATCTACTGACGACATTCAAGAGAAAAAAAATATAGTTTTTCGATTTTTGTTGGAATTTTAATTTTGGTTGGTGGAAATTTGAATTTTTCAAATTAACTGCTATATTCGTCCGCAAAATATCGTAAATTTTCGCGAAATGTTACAGTTAAATTGGAAAATTTGAATTTTTGCCACACAAATGAAAAACTGACACAAAATAAAAAATTTAATTCCAACCAAAATCGAAAAACTAATTTTTTTTTTCTCTTGAATGTCAGTAATATATCCAGGCCGTTTATTTTTTTGTGCATTTTTTTTTGGGCAGTCCATCGACAAGAATTCCCCTCCCTTGGGGAAGCAAAGCTGTGTTCGTGCTTGTTTTTCTGTGTTTGTGTTGTCTCCACTTCACCAAATACCGCATTTCATGCATATTCTACTTTCCCACACATAACACTTGGGTTGCACACAAATTCCCTTTTTCCCCTTGCAAAATTGACTGTGTTTGGGTGTGTTGTGTGCTTTTTTTGCGGACGGTGTACCCCACATGATGTTTGTGTTGAGTCTGTTGTCTATTCATTACATTTTGTTTTGTTTTGTGTTGTAATGTGTTCATGTAGTGTTTTTGTCCACTTTTGCACAAAAAACTGTAAGTGCATGTGCTTCTTTCGCCAAGTACTGACACGTTGCACTTGGTGCTTCTGTAGCTGTGCTGCCATGTTTTTTTTTTTCCCATCTGTTGCCCCCGAGTGTTGCTTTTCGCAATTGTTTGTGGATTTTTATCCTATACATGTTGTGTGTTGACAAAATGCTTGACATGAGGCGTTTTGTGTTCGTTTTCGCTGTGAGAGGGGGGGTCCTGTGCGCACTTACTGATTTCGTTTTTGTTTTGATGCCTCTAATTGCGTTTGACCATATTACACATGCTGCATCACAATACAACGCATTTTCTCTAAGGTCAGAGGTAGGGTTCATGAACTCACGCCATAATCACATGCGCCATGCATATCTTCCCTTCCAAATATGCCTTCGGTTTTTTTTTTTTTTTTTTTTTTTTTTTTTTTTTTTTTTTTTTTTGCGTTTTGTCTTTTCTGCTTTTCGTGCTCTCTCTGTCTGTCATATGTTTTTCCTGTTGTTGCTGCTTGCTGTTTTTGCTTTGCTGCTGGTGTCCAAGCTTGTTTTCTGCATTTCTGTTATGTTTTTGTGGCGTGTGCACAAAATCTTGTGTTTGGGTAGGCCATGTCTGCCGAGAACGAGCGCAAGGCCAACCCCGAGATGACCAGGAAGGAGAAGGCAGCACGGTCTCGTCTCCGCAAGAAGATGATGAACGATTTGGAGTCGTGGGGCGTCGGCTGGCCAGAGCAGGAGGCAGATGTCCCATATATGTCACTGTGGAGGCGTTGTGGTTGAGTGTGAGAGAGTTTTATGAGTCAGTGGAGGGAGCGTCCATGTTTTCGAAGAGAGAGAGAGAGACAAAAAACCCCACTTTACAAACCCCACTCGCAGCAAACCACACCACCACCACGCCCCCCCCCCCCCCCAAAGCAAAGAAAGATAATGACGATGTAAGCATTCTTGATCGTTTAATGCGTTTACCTACTTCATCTAATGATGATATGTGGAGGAGAGATTTCATTCGCGCATTTCAAAAAATGATTCCGTTCAAGTCCGGGGCTCAATTCACGGGTGAGATGAAAATTACTGCTGATTTCAGCAACCACCCATTTCACAAGCACATAAGAATGTTAAAGGCAGCAGTGGCGGTGATCGTGCGTGAGAGTGAGAGAGTGATACAGGCAGGGTTTCCAGATATTGATACAGTAGTGTGCGCCATGTTGGGGCTCGATCCCCAAAACCTGCCCACGGTCGTGGATACCCGCGCCACCATCTCCTACCATGCTTACCACGCGGGCCTGGCGCATGCTCCAACTTATGTACTTCCAAAAAAAGCCTGGGGAAGGTCTCTCTCTCTCTCTCTCTCTCTCTCTCTCTCCCCACACACACATATATATTATATGTTTTGGTTTGCAGGCAGAGCCTATCGAAGACGAGTTTGTGTTGTGGCTTACTGTGCGAATGCACAGTAAGACTGTGAAGGCCAACCCGCGCTACTTCTTCGCGATCACACGCGCCGTCTTCGAGGAACGCGTGCACGTGGGGTGCATTACGATGTTCCAGGAAACAGAGGCTACCATGGCCACGGGTCACACAGGGTTTCGGGTAATGCTCTTCCTGGGGGACGATTGGGCTCATTACATGATCAACAAGGGTGGGGGGTCCGAATTGAGCCAGCTTTTCTACCCTGGGTCCCCCCCCTCTTGTACAACCAACCCCCCCCCCCCCCCTCCCGCTTCCCCCCTTCTTTGTTCTTTCTTATAGGTTTGTGTTGAAAGCCGCTCCCTACAGCTACGTTGGTGGGCAGGGAGGGCCTGATCATCAAGCTTCAGTGTGGCTGGCAGGATAAGGTGCTGTGCTACATAACCGGCAAAGAGTTCAAGGCGCACCAAAGCAAGCAGGGGGGTTTCCCGAGCGCCACGCTACCCTCGTCGAGGATTGGCTGCAGTGGCGCAACAAGGGCACCATGGTGAAGGAGAGCGTCACCGCACGCTTCCACGGGTAAGCCCTTTAATTTACCTTCATATCTATATACATACTTACGTATATACACATACATACTTACACACACATACATAGGTTTCGCATGAAGGCAGCTGCCGTCGAGGACATCGACCACAATGTTAGGTTCATCGATTGGGAAGGAGGAGAGTCCAACGATTAGCAAGTGCCTGAGGTCCTTGAATCAACAGGACGCACCTGTCGAGGTGGTGATGCGCGACGAAGACGAGCCCTACCGCGCGGAGGACCCAGAAGCCCCTCCAGCGGAAGTCAACCGTCATCACTCCCTCCTTGTTTTGTTGTTGCTGTTGCCTGTATTCATCTTTTGCTGTGTGTGTGTTAGGTATGTTGCCACCACCAGTGCCACGTGGTCGCAAGCCCCGCGGGGCAAAGAAAGCCGAAGCGAAATGCTATCATGTCTGCCATGGCTGCAAAGAGAAAATGTTTGAAGCTAGCTTGCAGCAGCGCCAGCTGGTTATTCGTAGCTCTGTGCGTGCTAGCCGCAGTCGCAGTGCAAGCTTGGAGAGAGATGAAATGAGTTCGCCTCTGCAACATTCTCATCTAGAGCAAAACGAGCAAGAGGGTGAGGTGATTGGTGAGGTGATGGGTGAGCAAGAGCAGCCTGATGAGCCTGCCGGGGTGGTGAGAGAGAGGCCCGCTAAGCGCGCTCGTCGCAGTGGGGGGAAGAGCGGTAAGGAAGAGCGAGAGGTTGCAAGTGATGACGAGCATTCCTTCGACAGCAACAGCAGCCGCATCATCTCGTAAGTGTAAGTGTGCGAAAGTGTGAGTGATGTTTGAGTGATGTTTTATAAATGTTAATTCGTAATTGCTTCCTTGTCCAGAAACCGGCCAGTCGAACAGTGGGGCTGTTCCCTGGCCAAAAATTTTGCTCTCGTGGTGGGTGGTGGTCGTACATAATCACCACCTACGACAGGAGTTACAATATAAATATATATATATGCAGTACATATAAATGATGCATAATGTAGTAAGTAGAAAACGTATAACGTGCAAGCAAAATAAAAAGCCAACCCTCTCATATGCGTTTATCGCAAAACCGTAGAACAAACCTTTGTGCATACGCCTTCTACGTCACGGAGGTAACTCGGGACATGTACCAGCAATATACATCAAAAGACGTTCATTCCTAAGTCTGCAAAGTCGTTCTGAAAGCACATAGGTTTGCAATTGGTACACCAACCATCACAAAGACTAGGGCCCGTACTTGATCAATGCCACGTAGGACAGGCACTCAAGCATACGTTGTCGTGAGATGGAGAGAGAGAGAGAGAGAGAGAGAGAGAGAGAGACAGAGACAGAGAGAGAGAGAGAGAGAGAAAGAGAGAGAGAGAGAGAGAGATCGAGAGGGAGGGAGAGAGGTAGAGAGAGATCTGTGATTCAAGGTGTACCTTGGTAGGGCAAGGTATACCTTGGTAAGGCAAGGTATACCTTGATTCAAAGAGGGAAAGAGAGAGAGAGAGAGAGAGAGAGAGAGAGAGAGAGAGATTGAGACATATCTTGAAAGAAGGAAAGAAAAGAAAGAGAGAAATGAGAGAGAGGGAGAGAGATTGAGAGAAATGAGAGAGAGAGAGATAGAGAGAGAGAGAGAGGCAAAAGCAACAGAGAGACCGAGAGAAAGAGATGCAGAGAAAAGTTTGTGCATATATAATATATACAGTACATATAAATGATGATCATGTAGTAAGTAGAAAAAGTAAAACGTTTCCTGAATGCCGACCAGGGGCAAAAATCCCGCATCGAAACCCACAGCGCAACGCACCCTTTTTTCTCCTGCGCTTCGTGAGCTTTCTCATACTCTATTGAAATTTTGGTGGCTGCAGCTAATAAAGCCTAGCAACAACACCCCCCCAAGTACATCAATCGATAACTACATTAATAAACACACACCATACACACACACCATACTCATTCTGGTGACCATGATTGATTAGTATTAGTAATATATATAATTTACAATGTAAAAAATGTCCTCAGAAGGGGACTCTCGCCAATTGTGTTTGGTGACTGCCCAACTGGACGGGCAGCACCCAGACGAATTGAAAGCTTGGTTGTGACCGGCATCCTGACCAACTAGGAAGGCCTGGGCAACACGGGGCACCTTGTACATGCATCTATCCGACTATGTGCGACCCGAAAAACCGGCCCATGAAGTCGACGGTGTAACAAGATGGAATCCTTCGGACCAGTTCCAACTCTCAATCTCTCTCTCTCTCTCTCTCTCTCTCTCTCTCTCTCTCTCTCTCTCTCTCTCTCAGAACAGCTAAGGTATACCTTCAAAAGGCAAGGTATACCGAAGTCGACGGTGTAACAAGATGGAATCCTTCGGACCAGTTCCAACTCTCAATCTCTCTCTCTCTCTCTCTCTCTCTCTCTCTCTCTCTCTCTCTCTCTCTCTCTCTCTCTCTCTCTCTCTCTCAGAACAGCTAAGGTATACCTTCAAAAGGCAAGGTATACCTTATCGACAGGCAAGCTATACCTTAAACAGCCAAAGTATACCTTGAAAAGCCAAGGTATACCTTATCAAAAGGCAAGGTATTCCTTAAGCAGCCAAGGCATACCTTGAAAAGTCAGCTCTCTCTCTCTCTCTCTCTCTCTCTCTCTCTCTCTCTCTCTCTCTCTCTCTCTCTCTCTCTCTCAGGATAGCAAAGCCTGAGGGAAGAAAAGACTGTACCTCCGAGACGACGACGAAATCTCACAAAACGGTTGCTTTGTCCGCAAGTCCTGCAGCACTGCCTTTGATGCTTCGAGAGAGAGAGAGAGAGAGAGATCGAGAGGGAGGGAGAGAGAGAGAGAGAGAGAGAGAGAGAGAGAGAGAGATCGAGAGGGAGGGAGAGAGAGAGAGAGAGAGAGAGAGGGAGAGAGGGACATTGAGACATATCTTGAGAGAAGGAAAGAAGAGAGAGAGCGCAAGCAATAAATTAAGACATAGAGTATCTTGAGAGAAAGAAAGAAAAGAAAAGAGAAATGAGAGAGAGAGAGAGAGAGAGAGAAATGAGAGAGAGAGAGAGAGAGGAAAAAGCAACAGAGAGACGGAGGGAAAGAGATGCAGAGAAAAGTTTATACATATATATATATATATACAGTACATATAAATGATGCATAAAAGAATATACATCAAAGATGTCCATTCCTACGTCTGCAAAGTCGTTCCGAAGCACGTAGTTTTCCAATTGGTACACCAACCATCACAAAGACTAGGGCCTGTACTTAATCAATGACACGTGGACAGGCACTCAAGCATAGGTTGTCGTGAGATGGAGAGAGAGAGAGAGAGAGAGAGAGAGAGAGAGAGAGAGATCGAGAGGGAGGGAGAGAGGTAGAGAGAGATCTGTGATTCAAGGTATACCTTGGTAGGGCAAGGTATACCTTGGTAAGGCAAGGTATACCTTGAGGGGTTTTTACGTTGTGGCGGTCCCCAAGATTTCCAAGCGGATGGGCAGACTGTGCCACTGGATCCGCTGCCCTAGGACTGTCATCATGGCCAATGTGAGTGAGTATGTAAAGAGCGACTCGGTTTGTCCGGAGGAACAGAAGTACGCACGGGCCATAGAAGTGGGCAAGGGAAGAAAATTAGTGTTCACTGACAAAGTGAGGGGGAGACTCTTAGCTGCTCGCAGCAAGAGTCATGAAGTTCTACATGAAGCTCTGTACCGGGAGGGTGGGGGATTTGCCCAGCATAGTTTGCGGCCCAATTGTGAAGCAGCAATAGAGAATGATGGAGCTCGTGTTTTAATTCGGTCTATCGAAAACATTTTTTTCGGTCAATGAATAACCATTCACTACGGTAATGAGTGCTTACAGTGGATGCTGAATATCGGACAGGAAGTAGGATCCCTGGTTTGGAACTGTACAATCCCACAAAAAAATGTATACCTCTGTGTCTCTCTCTCCTCAGCAAAGTTCAATGCATACCCTGACTTTCAAGGTATACCCTGACTGTTCAAGGTATACCCTGACTTGTCAAGGTATACCTTGACTGTTTAAGGCATACCTTGGCTTTTTTAAGATAATCCTTGGCCTTTTTTTCTACAATCGATGTGCACATGTACACTAGTCCGCAAAGTTGTTTGCATGCCTACCTGGTGGTAGGCGATGTCAACAAAATTGGTAAAAAGGCTGCCGCCCTGGAGATGTGAGGTGACAGGTTGTGATAGTGTAAATTTCTTTACGCAGTCAAAGTGTAGAGCTTGCAACGCGTTATGCCCTCTGTTCATGACACAACCTGACCCAAGAAATTAGGCTGTGTCTGATGTCTTGGCGATTCATGGTGCATTCCAAAACAGTGTCGACCTCCTAGACATTGCTGAAAAGGGAATAGGGGGAACTCTGAGCATGAAAGGAGTATTATCAGCAGTGAATGCGGTAACGTATTGCGAAAGGGCAGATTACATGTTTTGGGACATAGGTTGTGGAATCGGGAACGTTCTTCTCGCAGCCATGGTTTTTGGGTATGGACGCGTGACGGGTTTGGAGCAAAACGATTGTTATAGGGAATGGAAGTTGAAATTGGGCAAGGCTAGTGTTGTTAGCCAAGGAAGTGGACATGCAGAGTTGTGAACTCAACAAGATCCTGTGGTTTTGTGGAAAGCTAGAGTACAGAACACTATTGATTTGGAGCGTTACTTCAAAAAATACAGATGGCACGGCAACGTGGTGGTGGTTCTATTCTGGACAGCTTAGCGCTTGGCAGGGCACAAGGAAGTAGTGTTGCATTTCATACGCACATGTCCACAGATCAAATATGTGCTGGTAGCAGATGAGTGCAAGCGGTCTCAAGGGATAAGCTTGCATTTTCGATGCTTGAACAGGCAGGTTTCACTTTGCATAGATACAGACCGCGTTTGACCATTGCACGTAGTTCAAGTTCGGAACAATTTGTTCTGGTGTGTTGGAAAAGACTGAAATAATAAAAGTTTGACTCGTATTTCAAGTTTGAAGTGTGATGCATCCGAGATGCGCTACTAATTGTACTTGCATGTGTGGTAGTAGTTTTATCGAGTGCCGCGACTGGAGGGCGTGCGCCCGAGGGCTGTTATTGCGTGTGGAATTCGAATATGATGGTAAAGAAAGCAATCACATAGATGAGGCGCGAGATGAACTTTTGGGCTTGTCGTTTCAGTCAAGCATTTGGATACGTGGACGGACAAGAAACATAAATTTAAAGGCTCTGAGACCAGCACGTTCTGATGCAGGCCGCGAATATGGGCTACTTGATGAATTAATTTATAGTGAGCAACTAGATCTTGGACAATCGCATCTCCTAATTCTGGCGCGAACTTATTTTCAAGATTTTGTCTGGTCTGGACGAAAGGAAGCACAACCTGGCAGGGGCAGAGGCCAAGAACAGGTAGAAAAAGAGGGGGAAGGCAAAAGTAAAGAAGCAAGCGTAAAGCAGGGACGAAGAACAAAGAAGCCTAGTTATGATGTCGTACAAGTGTCTGATAACTCGGGAGAAAAGGAAACAGAAGCAGGGAATGCCCAGTTTGCTATGGCAAAGGCAAAGCGTAGTAGGCCGCCGTCCAAGAAATGTTTGGTAAATGCGGAACAGTAGGTATTCCTTGACTCTAAATTCCAGGTATACCTTGACTAGAAATAGACATGCAAGGACTTAGCCTTTCAATGTTTACCTTACATATCCAACGTATACCTTGAAATATTCAAGGTATACCTTGGAATAGTCAAGGTATACCTTGAACCAGTCAAGGTATACCTTGATATTCCAAGGTATACCTTGAAATATCAAGGTGACGTACATTGAAAGATAGATTCCAAGTCAAGAAAACCTTGAATTTAGAGTCAAGGCATACCTTGAACTTAGCGTCAAGGAATACCTTGACTTTAAATTCAAGGTATACCTCAAGGTATACCTTGACGCTAAATTCAAGGTATACCTTGGATTTGCGTCAAGGAATACCTTGGATTTGCGTCAAGGTATACCTTGCCGTCAAGGTATACCTTGCCGTCAAGGTATACCTTGACTTTTGACTTAGGAATAAACGGGGTTGTAGTGGTACGTATACATACATAAATACATACATACATACATACATACATACATATATACATACGTACATAACATCGATATCATTCATAATAGTATTATACAGGTAAGGCTGAGTTTACTGACTCGCTCGCTTGCTCACTCACTCACTCGCTCACTCACTCGCTCGCTCGCTCACTCACTCGCATCCTCACATGAACCTAGTCTGCGATTCGCAAAACCGTTTGCGTTTCATATAAATTCTGTTGCGAATCACAAACAGCTTTGCGATTCGCATTTTATTTTGCGAATTACGTAATTGTTTGCGATTCGGAAGTTGTGTTGCGAATCGCAAACTGTTTTGTGATTCACAATTTTTACAGCTACTTGTGCTTGCCTCTATACTAAATGGTCCTAACTTAACTCATAACCGACTTTAATACTAAGAACAGTTTTTCAACTTTAATACTAAGAACATTTCCGGTTGGCGATCGCACAAGCAACGAGGTGTTGTGCCCATTGAATGTGTTGTCTGGCAAACGAAAAATGACACAAAATATGCCCTTCGTGCCGACTAGCGGTAGCCAAGGTGCAGTCACTGTTGCGAAATCTATGTTTCGTCGCAAGAGTGTTGTTTCTGACATTATATATTCGGATGTAATTATACCGTCTAAGGCAAAAGGACAGTGGCATGTGATTCATTTCCTGGGCTACGACTACTCATCATCGAATAGCAGCTTACCAAAAGCATCTCCTGTTTTTCACCGAGCTTTTCAATCTGTTCATAGCCTCAGGAACGGAAACCCCCTTTTGTTATTTACCAACGTGCGTGAACAGTGTAAACCATATACAGGGATGGTGCAAGATGGAGACTTCGAGGTAGGGACAGAAGTTTATGATGACGGACACTTACATCTGAACAAAGGAAAAAGATTGACGCAGGAAAGTTGGGATAGGGTACTTGCGTTGAGTCTGCATTATCAGAAAGCACTTAGCTTTGACTTGCAGGTTTGATGTTAATAGACCTTTAATACTTTAAGTTCATAAATTAAAAAATATTTTCCATTGGATTTGAAACAGCACTGGAACAGGAAGCCTTTAATATATTGTGAAAAAAAATTGAGAATCGCAACACATGTTGCGATTCACAACCAACTTTGCGAATCGCAAAGTATTGTGTAATTCACGACTAATTTTGCGAATCGCAAAACATTTGTTGCGAATCGCAATTATTTCCGTAAGCGCGCGACAATGTTGCGAATCGCAGAATATTTTGTGATCCGCAATATATTCTGCGAATTGCAAAATAAGTCTGCGATTCGCAAATTATTTTGCGATTTTATTTTGCGATTCGCAAATAATTTTGTGAAAGTCCACGATTTTTATATCGCACACTATTTCCCTATAGTTGGCGACTCTTTCCGAATCGCAACTTATTTTGCGGGTGCGTGTCCCCGTAGTGGTTCTACTACATGATCTTTTTTCGCCTGCATGCGTCGATCTTTGGATGAGCCCTTCTTTTTTCTCCCACCTGTGCTCGTGGCAACTACGTTCTCTGCAGTACCCCCAAGTCCACAAAGCACCCTGCGAAGGCTCTTACTTTTGCGCTAGCCTTTATTTAACTACCTTGGCACTTTGGTTAGAATGATTCAGTCGTCTACCACCCCCCTACTCTGGCCCTATTTACCTTATTTACCTTAACTACCCTTGCGCTGACTCTCCTCCACCCGCCCTGCAGGCTCCCGGCCTAACTAGCCGGGGGAACCAATAAATTGCTCAAAAGGAACTATAACTCTACTTCAATTACTAATAATGTCAAGAAAAACTATATCACTACTCAAATTCCCAACCGAGACGTTTCCGCATAACTACCCACCAACTTATGCTCAGAAGGAACTCTATCTCTAATCCAATTACTAATAACTTCAAGAAGAACTGACTTTTTCACGAGGAACGATACCACTGCTCCGATTCATGAGCAACCATATCCGCGTACTCCAGTACCTAACCTGAACGCTACTTCGTAACCAACTTATCAAAGAACCGACAACCTTTAACGCAATACGATACAATTTAATGAAATATATCCTGCTTTTTTTTTACTTTTTTACCAGTATTTTCTCGCCACAAGTGCACTGGAAATTTCCCTCTTTACTAGGCTCTGGCAAATTCCTTTTTTGACATATCAACTCATAATTTTCCTCACTGGCTGTGCTATTTTTCCCTTCCAATCTAGCCCACTTACGTTCTCCAGAACACAACCTAAACCATCCCAACCTAAACCATCTCCCCACCACAGACAAATTCCTTCAGAATCCTTCGTCTTGAGCACAGCTAAAAAGCCCTTCGTCGTCAGGGAGCACAGCTCACGAGCCCTGGACGACCACACACAAACTTACCTTGCCCTTGAACTGACCGTCGCACTTAAATCAAATCAAACCTTACACTTACTTCAACTTTGGCAAAGGGGTGAGCACGGTCATTCGCGATCTGGTAAACCCCTGCCTGTTAATAAACAACTATTCTAGAAAAATAGACCCCACACCCCTTGAACGAAGATATTTGTCTGCGATCCGTTCCACAGGAAACGCTTCAAGGCTCCTCAGAGTCACTCACCCAATGGACGAAGCCGGGCCTCCGCCGCCGCCGCAATGCTTCCAGTCTTGAACCAGCAATCGGGGCGTCACCCTCACTCTAAGTCTTGTAGTACTAGTATTGGTCGTCAGTGTCACTGACTTCTCACAACGCAGAATTCGACAATAATGAGGACAGTCAATTCCCGCCAGTCCAACTAACGAAGTCAAAACTTTCAACCGCACTGAGATCATTGTATATACCTTCCAGAAATTGACACACGTAACGCCGTACCGTACTGATATGGGTAAAACTGAGGTGTAATGGTAAAAAGCTGGTGCCACGGTCCAGTACCTTAGCTGGTACTGTATCAGGATAAGTACTAAAATTGAATGTATTAAC
>WBZZ01000595.1:5000-12500 GCA_019918135.1 Paulinella micropora
TCACGGTGTCCAAATAATAATAATAATAATGATAATAATAATAATAATAATAACTAGGGCTGCGCCAACACCTGAAAGGATGGTTTGCGGTGCGCGAATTCGCACCCCCCCCCCCCCCCCCCCCTCGGGCTGGGGTTCCCGGGGGTAGGGCCCCCCCTTTCCGTCGATAGAGTACGTTCAATACCCGGAGGTACCAGCAGAAAGCAAGTGTAAGCTCTGGTGGCACAAAAACCTAAAATCTCTGGTTTGGGTGCCACCCGCCACCAAAACTTTTTATCTCCGAAGAGAGCGCACCGAGAGGTGTTGGGTACACCAAAAATGAGCCTCAAACTCCCTCAGGTGTGCGCAAACGGCGCCTGGTGGCGCCAAAATCTCAATTTTTCGGTGTGTAGGCCACTCGGCCCCACAATTTTTATATTTTCGAAGAAAGTTCATCAAGAAGTGTCAGATACACCAAATATCAGCCGCTAACTCCCTCTGATGTGCGCAAACGGCGCCTGGTGGCACAAGACCTCAATTTTCTGGTGTGGGTGCCACCCGCGACCAAAACGGGTACGTACAATCGCCGGGTTGGGGTTTCCGGGGAAAGGGCCCCCCGGACCCCCCTTTCCCGTCGACAGGGTATTTTCAATTTCCGGAGGGCGCCTGGTGGCACACGACCTCAATTTTCTGGTTTGGGTGCCACCCGCGACCAAAACGGGTACGTACAATCGCCGGGCTTGGGTTCCCGGGGGGAGGGCCCCCCGGACCCCCCCTGCCCCGTCGACAGGGTACGTTCAATTGCCGGAGATACCGGCAAGTACTCCCAAAAAACAAGGAATTTTCGCATTCAGGACACTGCCCTAACGCAAATATTTGCGTGAATTCCAAAGAAATTATATCAGCATCAACATCGAGTCTGGTGCTAGCCACCCTGTCAATATGAGCTCCCAACTCCTCCTGGTTCACACAAACCATGATTTATTCCGATTGGGGTGCGAAAAAAAAGGAATTTTGGCATTCAAGACACTGCCCTAACGCAAATATTTGCGTGAATTTCAAAAAAATCATATCAGCATCAAGATCAAGTCTGGGGCTAACCACCCTGCAAATATGAGCTCCCAACTCCTCCTCGTTTCGACAAACCATGATTTATTCCGACAGGGGTGCCGAAATGCGGGGGTGGGGGTGGGTGGGGGGGTGGGGGGTACACAATTTTCTTTTTCACCCTCCCCCCAAACCCCCCACCCCCTTCTCCAACACCTTTCAGGGATAAAAATAGTAACAACAACAACAACAACTACAACAACAACGACAACAATAATAATTAGGGGCTGCGCCAACACCTGAAAGGATGGTTTGCGGTGCGCTTCGCGCACCCCGGCACCCCCCCCCTCCCCCCCCGCACACACACACACACACACACCCTTTTCCCCCTCCGGCTAGGGTTCCCGGGCGGAGAGCCCCCCGGACCCCCCCTTTCCCGTCAACAGGGTACGTTCAATTGCCGGAGGTAGCAGCAGAACGCAAGTGTAAGCTCTGGTGGCACAGAAACCTAAAATCTCTGGTTTTTGTGCCACCCGCCACCAAAACTTTTTTATCTCCGAAGAGAGAGCACTGAGAGGTGTCGGGTACACCAAACATCAGCCTCAAGCTCCCTCAGGTGTGCGCAAACGGCGCCTGGTGGCGCAAAAACCTAAATTTTCCGGTGCGTAGGCCACCCGGCGCCACAATTTTTATATTTTCGAAGAGAGCTCATCAAGAAGTATCGGATACACCAAATATCAATCAGCCGCTAACTTCCTCTGGTGTGCGCTAACTGCGCCTGGTGGCACAAGACCTCAATTTTCTGGTTTGTGGGTGCCACCCGCGACCACAACGGGTACGTACAATCGCCGGGCTGGGGTTCCCGGGGGGAGGGCCCCCCGGAAACCCCCCCCCCCCCCCCCCCCCCCCCCCCCGCCTTTCCCATCGACAGAGTACGTTCAATTGCCGGAGGGCGCCTGGTGGCACAAAGATCTCAATTTTCTGGTGTGTGGCTGCCACCCGCGACCAAAACGGGTACGTACAATCGCCGGGCTGGGGTTCGCGGGGGAGCGCCCCCCGGAACCCCCTTGCCCCGTCGACAGGGTACGTTCAAGTGCCGGAGGCGCCGGCAAGTACTCACAAAAAACAAGGAAATCTGGCATTCAGGACTCCCCCAACGCAAATATTTGCGTGAATTCCAAAAACATTATACCAGCATCAAGATCCAGTCTGGGGCTAGCCACCCTACCAATATGAGCTCCCAACTCCTAGTTCCCACAAACCATGATTTATTCCGATGGGAGAGCAGAAAATAGTCTAAGAAAACAAGGAAATTTGGCATTCAGGACACTCCCCTAACGCAAATATTTGCGTGAATTCCAAAGAAATTATATCAGCATCAACATCGAGTCTGGGGCTAGCCACCCTGTAAATATGAGCTCCCAACTTCTGCTGGTTCACACAAACAATAATTTATTCCGACAGGGGTGCGAAAAAAAAGAAGGAATATTGGCATTCAGGACACTCCCCTAACGCAAATAATTGCGTGAATTCCAAAGAAATTATATCAGCATCAACATCGAGTCTGAGGCTAACCACCCTGCAAATATGAGCTCCCAACTCCTCCTCGTTGCGACAAAACATGATTTATTCCGACAGGGGTGCGGAAATGCTGGGGGGGATGGACGGGGGGGGGGGGGGTACAAAATTTTCATTTTCCCCCCCAAACCCCCCACCCCCTTCACCAACACCTTTCAGGGATAATAATAATAATAATAATAATAATAATAATAATAATAATAGTGCTTCTCTGTCAATGGCTGATGCATTTCTGCACATGCGCCTCCATCGTCTCACCCGTGAGGGGAGTACGAAGAATTGACGATAAGCTCTAATGACACCCCCGCAAGGGCAGTTCCAACACTTCCAGACGGGCCGGTATGTTCAATGAAAATACTGGTCCAGAAATAGACCGGTATGTTCAATGAAAATACTGGTGGCACCGACGGGAATCGAACTGGCGACAGGGCCCAGATGGTAGAACTTGACCACTGGGCTATCACGGTGTCCATAATAATAATAATAATAATAATAATAATAATAATAATAATAATAAAATAATAATAATAATAATAATAATAATAATGATAATAATAGCAATAACATTACCAACAACAAGAACAACAATAATGACAACAAAAACCTTCTTGCGGAAGTTTTGCACGTGCTCCCACTCGCGTCGCAAGCGCACGTGTCGCGCCTCTTGCTGGCGCATGTGGTCTTCCGCATGCAAAGCACGTGCATGCGCCATATCTCGGTCGGCCCCTAACATACATATATACATATATACATATATACCTATGTATATACGTATATACATACGCACGTACGTACATACATTACATACATTACATACATGACATACATACATACATACATACATACATACATACATACATACATACATACATACATACACATATACCTAGCTCGGAGATCTGCTCTTGCAGCGCAGCCACCTAACAAAAATCAAATAACCATGAAATAAATGAAAAAAAAAAGAGAGAGAGAGAGAGAGAGAGGGAGAGAGAGAGAGAGAGAGATAGAGAGAATCGACCAGCATGCAACCCAGTGAAACTTTTGCGGTATTTTGCGGGGTGATTTTCCGGGAATTTTTCACGTTTCCTTCACTTAATCTACCCGACACACCTTCTTTCTCCTCACTCAACTGCCCTTTGGTCATTTATTATTTACCTCCTGCTGCAGCTCAGCAGACTTGGCGCATTCTAGCTCGTACAGTCGCGATTTCTCCGCTAAGAGCTTGCGCACTTGTGCGAGCTCCGTGCTCTTGTGTGCCTCCAGCCCCTGCTTGGACGCACGCAGCTCCGCCATGTCAGATGTCTGCAGTGCCAGCTGCGTCTGGGTTGATTTGAGCTGCTGGGCAGTTTTTTCTGCCTCGTCTAAGGCAGCTCGCAGCCTAGCCGTCAGATCCGCCTCCCGCGCCGCTGCTGCCATGGCGTCTTCGACAGCACTTGAGGACTTTTTGGCAGTATCTGGGGACCAAGCGGCAGTAGTTGAGGACTTGGTGGTTGCGTCAGCAGTGCTGGGAGCAGAAGAGGACAAAGTGGAAGCTGTTAAGGACAAAGTGGCCGTAGTTGCGGATAATGCGGCAGCAGCGAGTGGAATGGGCAAGGCAGCACCCGACTGCTGAGGCTTCTTGTTGTTGCTGGGGCTCTGGCGATGATTGCTGCTTGGAAGAGTTTGAGCAAGAGCGCTTAGTGCAGTGGTCTTGTTAGTAGTAGGAGTGGAATTCGCTGAATCGGTAGGAGTAGTGGTAGAAGTAGAAGTAGTAGAAGTGGTAGGAGTAATAGAAGTAGAACTAGCAGTTGTAGTAGTAGTCGTAGTAGTAGTAGTAGTAGTAGTAGTCGTAGTAGTAGCAGAGGTAGTGGCAGTTGAAGGAGAAGAAATTTCTGCTTGCGTGTCGCGGTCAGCAGCGCGAGTTGAGAATGATGAGGGGGAGGGGAAGAAAAAGCCAGTTCGTTTCTGTCGCATGAACTTCTGCTTTTTGCCGGGTTTGGATGGGGATTGTGCTTGACTCCCCGGGAAATCCACGGTTTTGTCCTCGGTGGCTGCGCCCGGGGTGGAAAACGCGGTGGAGGGGCTGGATATTGGTGGTTGGGAAGCAGACAACAAGGTGAACGGGGTTGATGGCAGTTGCGAAGGAGAAACGGGGGTTGAAAGTACGGAGGATGAGAAGACGAGGGATAAATGATCGAATAAAGGAGAAGGCGTTTCACCTTCACGAATGGGTAAGGGAGAAGAAGAAGAAGAAGAAGAAGAAGAAGGAAGAGAAGAAGAAGAAAAAGAAGAGGAGGAAGTAGGAGGACTCAAGTTAGCAGCAGCGGTTGCTGCAGTGCGGGTAGGTCCCGGAGGAGTAGCAGCAGCAGCAGCAGTTTTAGTAGAAGTGGGAGAAGTTTTAGTAGAAGTAATAGTCGTGAGAGTTCTCCTAGTAGCATTAGTAGGAGTACTACTAGTAGGGGTAGAAGTAGTGGTAGTAGAAGTAGCAGCAGCAGCAGCAGCAGCAGCAGTAGTAGTAGTAGTAGTAGTAGTAGTAGTAGTAGTAGTAGTAGTAGTAGTAGTAGTAGTAGTAGTAGTAGCAAGAGTGGCGGTGGTGGTACTTGTTGAGGCTTTAGGACTCTTAGTAGTAGTATTAGCAGCAGCACCAGCAGCAGCAGCAGCAGCAACAGTAGTAGTAGTAGTAGTAGTAGTAGTAGTAGTAGTAGTAGTAGTAGTAGTAGTAGTAGTAGTAGTAGTAGTAGTGTTGGCGGTGTCGGTGCTGGCGGGAGGCAGAAGCGGAGAAGGCGGAGGAAGAGGAGAGGAAATAGAAGAAGAAGAAGAAGAAGAAGAAGAAGAAGAAGAAGAAGAAAACAGAAGGAAAGATGCAGAAGATGCAGGTAAGCGGTTGGTAGATGTAGGACTGTCAGGATCCTTTAGGCGCTGTAGACGCAGTTGTTCCTCCTGGATGGCTTTGAGTTCTCTGTTGAGCTTAGTGACTGTTTCCTGGTAGCCGATGGCGGTAGGTCGCACGTTGTTCTCAGCTTTTGCCCCTTGTTGTTCCAGCTCTACTTTCACCTTGATGGATGGCACCGGTGGCTCCCTGTCCTCTTTTTCTTCCTTGGGCTCTGCTTCTCCGCTGCCCTCCCTAATGGGTTCTACGATCGACCTGTTACTGGCGGAAAGGGAGTAACTCCCTTCTCTGCCGTCTTGAGCCTCCTCCACGTTAGAAATAGCCGAATAGGAGCGTCGGCGCAAGATCGACCTTGTGGAATTGTCAGGAGCTGCAAGCTGATCCGCCGTGAACGTCGCCGGGGGCGAAACAAATTTGCGGGAAGCGGTGAACGAAAGGGTGCGTGGGGGAGCCAGTGCGACCCACTTGGGTTTTTCCAAGAGTGCCAACTCCATCAGCTGTTTCATAGGGAGAGTCGCTTCTGCGATGATATTCAGGCGAGCACCTACGCGGCTGCGAGTTTTGATACGGAGACGCAAGTAGCCCTCGCGTGCGCGGTTTTCCTTGAGCTTGAAGACGAACTGGTTTTTGGGCCAATTTGGGTTGAAGGAATGCTTGATGAGCTTGCTACGAGAGCTCGCCACTTTAGTCTCGCCCTGGAACATGGAGAAGGAGACCAACGTGTCCGGCGGGTTGCTAGGGTCCTTCACTATCTCTTTCAACCCGCACACCTGCACAGGAAAAAATATGTACGTCAACATTGGTTTAAATACTTTGCCTGAAAAGCATAACTATTCAATAACACAAAATCACTTTTATGAAATCATATACTTTGCCTGAAAATCATGAGTAAGAGTATTTGTCGTTGTGTGTTCATATTATCACCTGAAGCGCTTTGACTCGCACAGGATGACCGAAAAACCGAGTGGTCATTGACACCCTTGCGCCCTGCTGCTGTATCTCGGCATAACGCAGTTCACCAACGATTTGCTTTTCCCGCTGTTGCAGCTTGTGCAGCTGCCGATGCTTCGAGCCGAGACCATTTACTGGTTTTTGAGGCGTCATGGAGATATCGTTGACGTTGGCGGTGGCGATGGGCTTTGCCCACTCCAACCGCGCACACACTTGCTTGCGCCCCACTGCAGCTTGGAACTCCCTGAGCAGTCGAGTCTGTGCCTTCTGCCATTCAAAGATCAGCTGCACCCGCTGCATCCAGCGTGTCCACTGCAAGGAGCAGTTCTGCAGCACAGAGATCAGGGCCTCGGGCTTCGCATACTCCTCCTCGAACGGAAACTCGAAGCCGCGGTGCGCGCTGCCCCCCTGCGCTTGCGATAGGCCAGGCGTAGACACGTCGAAGGAGGAGTCGATCGCCACGATGCGCAGTCGGCAATCCTTGGCCTGTGCGGTGATGGAGACGATTGCGCGGTAGGGAAGCGCCCAGACCACACGCGGGACAGAGCGGCTGGGCTCCGTCTCTGTCTCAGGACTCTCGTTGTGCTGTAGCGGTTGCTTAGAGTACGGCTCATTCAGGTGCATAGAGGGCGGAAAGCGCACGTAGATGATCCTATGGCTGGTGAGATAGAGCGCTTCGGAGGTAGAGAGAGGCATGGCTTGGATCAGCTGCTCGAGTACTTCCACGTTGACACCTAGCGTCGGGAAGTCAGGCGAGGACAGTAGTTGTGCGAAGATGGCGCGGTTGTCATCCTCCTCCAGATCCTGGCTCCACAGCAAGCCGCTGAACCCGGCCCACTTGCCCAGCCTCGCGCGCCCCCTCATAGGCCCCACGTCCTGGGGAGACGTCGACGACGCACTCTGCTCTGAACCCCCGGTATGCGTTTTGGCGGGAGTGCAGAGCATGAGGGAGAAGCCTGTGTCGCGCTCGCGAGGGCTGCTGGACTCCTCCACACTGCTCATGACCCCTTCTGAAGTGCTGTGGTCCATCTCCGCACACCTCGGGGAGCTTGCAGAGCTGAGTGAAGGCTGTGGCG
>WBZZ01000595.1:15000-20000 GCA_019918135.1 Paulinella micropora
ATAATTCTCTTCTTCGGTTTCGAGCTCGCCGTCCTCCAGTGTCTGCGCCGACTCATGGAAAATGGTCCCATCCCTCGAGACCATCAGCTCTGGATCGGCCCCAAACTCCAGCGGCTTGACCTGGCCCTCGACTGTACCGTCGTTGATAGCGTTGGGTGTGATGGGTAGCGGGTCATGAATCCACTGCGTACCCACTTGCAGCACACACTGCACACCCTCGATGTGCACCCAGATCGTATGCTCCAGGCTGTATGCGTCGGGTACATCGTGTTGTGGTTGCCAGCCGGACGTGGGCTTCAGCCTTGTGACGGCCTGTGTCACGTCCACGCAGCCACTGGCCACCATAACAGCATGGTCAGGCTCGGGGACGCGCAAACTGGCCAGCGGCAGAGCTGTGCCAGGGGATAGAGGTGTACCAGGGGATAGAGGTGTGCCAGGGGATTTTCCTGCAGCAGCATTTTCGTTGAACAGCGCTCGGCTGGGATCGCTGCCTCGCGGATTACTTTGCTCCGAAGTGTTTCCTTCAGCATCTGTGAAGTACTTGCCCTCGTGCACCACCTGCATGACTGTTTCAAACTCTCGCTTGGGCAGGTTGGTGAAAGTTTGCCTCTGCCCGCCAGGCAAAGGCGATAGCTCAGGGGTGGTGGGACCCGAGACGGAATTTTGTCGAGTCTGAAACACCTCAAAGCACAACTTGTCATCGGGTACAGAATCTGGATCGACGGAGAAGAGGAAATCTTGATTCCAAGCAACAACCAGCACACTGGACTCCGTCTTTCCCATAGGCATGCTGGTAGAGACCTGGCTTTGGCCTTGGTAGGTGAGACGGCAGTGAAAAAACCGCCCTTTCAACCGTTCCTTTTCCTTATTATCCACTTGACTTTCGCCCTTGGATTTCTGCACCGCCAGGCTGAGTAGGCTAACCTGCAGTTTTGACCTCGCTGCCCCTTTCATGACGTCTAGCCAAGAGGGCGAACGTGACCGTTGCGTCGTGGGCGAAGTAGACCCGAGCGATAATGAGCCCGGGTTCGTTGATGAGCGGTAAGGCGTGGTCAGTCGCCCCATCGGGATTAACGGTGAAGCGGGCGGTTGGGAAGACAGGGGGGAGTTAGGCGCGCTATCCGACTTAGCAGCGTTACCTGCGACTATTTCGTATGGTGGTGGTGGCACCAGCTGCGTCAGATCCTCGCTCACTGCGCGAACGACGAAATTGCTGGCGTTGTTCGCAGTTTGCGGCAGTTTAGCAGAAGACCCGGCGGCTTGTTGTTGTTTTGGGCTGATGACTAGAGGCAGAGACCTTCGCCGCTTCTTGATGCGGTGGATGGCTGGTGTCAAGTGGTTGACCGAGGCCTTAAAAGCGTTGCGCATTTCTGGGGCTTTGACAACCTCCACTGCCACCCCTCCGTCGACGTCAGAGTCTTCCCTCTCCTTCTTTTCCTTCTCCGTCCTCCCTTTCTCGTCTTGACTGCTCTCCAAGCGGTCTCGTTCGATTTGCGAGAATAGCGGACCGCGCTCTTTTGCACCTGGCGTGATGTTTTTCAAGATGATGAGGAGCGTGTGGTTGCCAATGGTGCAGGCTTCAATGTCCTGTATGAACCGCAGCAACGACATCAACGACAGCAGCAGCAACAACATCAACGACAGCAGCAGCAACAACATCAACAACATCATCAACATCATCATCATCATCATCATCATCATCATCATCTACAGCAACAACAACAACTGACCTGGTTGCGGGGGCTATAGCGGAAAGGGTGTTGAAATCGCGTGCCTGGCTTCGATAAGGTGACCTAATGTATTTATGTCATGTAATCTATGTCATGTAACGTATGTCATGTAATGTAATATATGTCCTGTAATACATGCAGCGGAAGTCCTACCACGGTGGTGTGACCCAGGTGCTTCACGTCATATTCAAAGATGGTGGTTGTGCTAGGCAAGTTCCGCGGAGATGGGGCAGTTGCAGCTTTTTCTTCAGATGTCTTGGATAGGGACACTGCTAGCACATGTGCCTTCAAGGGCATTTCCCAACAGAATGCGATGGTGCAACCCGCTTTGACGTTGGCCCAGCGGGGCTGGTGCTGGGGCTGTGGTCGCGTCAACACCTCATTTTCCTCTGGCGAGTCATTGAACTCCACGTACTGTCGCAGATAAATTGTCTCATCCGTGTTGTTGACGATTTGATAGGGAGGGTTGTTCACGTTGGCATAGCTAAAACTCATCCGAATTACCGACTCTTTCCATATGTGAGTCTCGATACGTATCATCGCCACGGGCGGGGGGCCATCGGAAGGTGCGAACAGACCTCCAGCGATCTGCTTGCGGTGGAGTTTGATGAATGTGTGGGAGGCCACGCAAGCAAACGGCGCAGACCACTCGGGCTGGCCAAACAGCACAAACAACACACTAATCCATCAGCACACACACCTCACACCTCGCCAACAGCGCAAAGTACACACTAATCCACAAGCACACACACCTGGCCAACAGCGCTAACAAAAGACTAATCCACCACACACCTGGCTGAGCCTTTCATCTAAGGCTGTAGCGCTGGCGTCGGGTTGGAACGCCACTTGCAGCTCGCGGGGCAGGCTGGCATACATATATACATATATACTACACACAAACATGCATGCATACATACATTCATACCTGGCATCGGCCCAGAAGAAGTCAACGAGTTCATCCTCCTGGTTTTGATAAGAGGAACCCATCACGCGCAGGCCTGGCTCAGGCTCGGAATGGAGGAGAAAGTAGATTTGTGTGCCGCACTGTCGTAAGAGGAGAGTACAAGGCGGGTCCAGCAGATTCTCCAGCTCGTAGCGCGGACGGAGGTGCACGATACAGGTGCGCCAGAACAAGCTGTTGTCAGGGTTGCTGCTAGTCACCACACACTCCTGATAGGCAGACTGCGTGTCGAAAGGCAACACGACATTAGCCACCGCCAATGTTTCTTGGCTTGGTCTGTCGGGCAGTGTCAAACGGCGGCAACCACGTCGACTGTTGTGCATGAAAAACCTCACGTTGCGTCCATCCTCCAGTAACGTCAAACTACCAGAAACTCCGTCGGGCCCAGAGCGAGGATTGATCTTAGACAGCACACGAGCCTTATCCTGTGAGTATTGGATGTCAATGCTATTGCGACAAGAGTTCACAACCCAGAACGGACTGAAGACGTTGAGCTTAATGCTATCGGCGGTGTCCGAACCTAGATAGGAGATAGGCAGGTCGGTAGGGAGATAGGTAGGTCGGTAGGTAGGTAGGTAGGTAGTTACCGGGTGCCACGGTGACGTGGCGATCCATCATCAGCACCACGATGGCCATGTTCGGTCCTATAGATGAGACAAGAAAGGCAGCGCAGGCAGTCAATATCAATATCAATATCAATATCAATATCCATATTTATATATATATATACATATATATAGATAGATAGATAGATAGATACACCGCGGAGATTGCAAGTAGGTCATGAAATAGAAAAACATGGATGAGAGTAAGCAAAGCAGTAGAGAGGTAGTAAACGAGAAACAAAGGCTGTAGATGAAAGAAAAAAGGCGGTAGATAGCCAGTACTTCGTTGCTGGCCCCGAGCGAGGAAGTCATGCGTGGACCAAGTTCCCAGCGAGATGGCTTGCTGTTGGCATGCTTGGGAGTGACATCGATCAGCTTCAAAGTGCTCCACTTCTCAAGAAAGCACAGCTGCATGTTCACGTCGGCCAGGTTCAGCGGGTTGAAATGGTGCGATTGTGACTCGGCAGGGCGTAATACTCGCGGTTTATCGGACTGCACACCCGAGAGCTTGAACTTCAAAGGAGCATACAGCAAGTTCTGAATGGTGAGTATGCCTGGATACAAACACATAGACACAAACATACACATAGGTTGAATAGCTCGTGTTTGTTGTACCTGGTGCTGTAGCTGACAAAAAAAAGGAGAGAGAGAGAGAGAGAGAGAGAGAGAAAGAGAGAGAGAGAGAGAGAGAGAGCGAGAGAGAGAGAGCGAGAGAGAGAGAGAGCGAGAGAGAGAGAGAGAGACAGCGAGAGAGAGAGAGAGAGAGAGAGCGAGAGAGAGAGCGAGAGAGAGAGAGAGAGAGAGAGAGAAAGGTGTGGACGGAAGCAGAGATACAAACATATACACAACCTGAGAAAGATAATCGCCTGCTCCACAGCAACTGCGTAGTACAGGCCTCTATCCCAACTGGCAATGACAAGACTTCATCTGTCACCTATGTAGACAGACAGACAGGAGGGAAAATATAAAGATATAGATAGGTAGATAGGTAGCAACTGTGTAGCACAGGCCTCTAGCCCAACTGGCAATTATAAGACGTCATCTGTCACCTATGTAGACAGACAGACAGGAGGGAAGATATAAAGATATAAATAGGTAGATAGGCAGCAACTGCGTAGTACAGGCCTCTAGCCCAACTGGCAATGACAAGACTTCATCTGTCACCTATGTAGACAGACAGACAGGAGGGAAGATATAAAGATATAGCTAGGTAGATAGGCAGCAACTGCGTAATACAGGCCTCTAGCCCAACTGACAATGATAAGACTTCATCTGTCACCTATGTAAACAGACAGACAGGAGGGAAGATAAAGATATAAATATGTAGATAGGCAGCAACTGCGTAGCACAGGCCTCTAGCCCAACTGATAATGACAAGACTTCATCTGTCACCTATGTAGACAGACAGACATGAGGGAATATATAAAGATATAGATAGGTAGATAGGCAGCAACTGTGTAGCACAGGCCTCTAGCCCAACTGACCATGATAAGACTTCATCTGTCACCTATGTAGACAGACAGACAGGAGGGAAGATAAAGATATAGATAGGTAGATAGACAGCAACTGCGTAGCACAGGCCTCTAGCCCAACTGGCAATCATAAGAGGTCATCTCTCACCTATGTAGACAGACAGACATGAGGAGAGATATAAAGATATAGATAGGTAGATAGGCAGCAACTGTGTAGCACAGGCCTCTAGCC
>WBZZ01000595.1:25000-27500 GCA_019918135.1 Paulinella micropora
TTGACCAGGTTGACTGGCAAGATAGAGATAGATAGATAGATAGATAGATATAGATGGATGGATGGATAGATAGATAGATGGATGGATAGCTAGATAGATAGATGGATAGATAGATAGATAGATAGATAGATAGGTAGATAGATAGATAGATAGATAGATAGATAGATAGTTATGTATGTTATGTATGCATGCTAATTATGTGTTTATGCAACGTGATGGACACAGTTGTCTCGTTGACAAGGTGAACCTACGTGTGTGTGTGTGTGTGTGAGAGAGAGAGAGAGAGAGAGAGAGAGAGAGATGCATGTAGGTTATGTTCGTTATGTATGCATGCTAATTATGTATAAATGCACTTTGATGGATCTATATCTATATCTAATAGATATAGATATAGATATAGATATAGATCTATATCTATATCTATATCTATATCCATATCTATATCTATATCCATATCTATATCTATATCTATATCTATATCTATATCTATATCTATATCTATATCTATATCTATATCTATAGTACACAACCTACATGCAGGTTCACCTTTGTCAGCGAGACAACTATGTAGATGTAGATGTAGATGTAGATGTAGATGTAGATATAGATATAGATATATGTTATGTATGCATGCTCATTATGTATTTATGTACTTTGATGGACTTAGTTGTCTGGTTGACAAAGCTGAAGCTGCATGTAGGTTATATGTACGTTATGTATGCATGCTTATTATGTATTTATGCACTTTGATGGACATAGTTGTCTCGTTAAGTTATGTACGTTATGCATGCATGCCAATTATGTATTTATGCACTTTGACAAGGTGAACCTGCATGTAGGTTATATGTACGTTATGTATGCATGCCAATTATGTATATATACACTCTGACAAGGTGAACCTGCATGTAGGTTATGTACTTCATTTATGCATGCCAAGGCCCATTCTACACCCAGATTTTCGGGTTTCTGGTGCCACTTTCTGGGTTTGCTTCCTGAAAAGCCTGGCCTGTAGTGCCACTTTCGCACCCACAACCCAGAATTCTCGTGCAACTTTCTGGGTTTGTTTCCTGAAAGCCTGGCCTGTAGTGCCACTTTCGACCCATGCTTCCTGAAAAGCCTGGCCTGTAGTGCCACTTTCGCACCCACAACCCAGAAATCTGGGGTGGTGTAGAACGGGTCTGATTATATATTTATCGGTCACCTCCACAAAAGTTACCGATAAACTACATATGCGGCGTGCCAAATTTGACGTGTTTTGCGGACTTGCCGGGCCGGCTTGCACGCAAAACACGTCAAATTTGTGGCTAGCCGCATAATATACTATTATGCACTTTTGATGGACATAGTTGTCCCCTTGACAAGGGTGGACCTGCACGTATATTATGTACGGTATGTATGTAATGTATGTATGTATGTATGTATATGTATGCATGTGTATGTATGTATGTATATATGTATGTATGTATGTATGTATGTATGTATGTATCTATGTATCTATGTAACACTTTCCGATGATGGACATACTTGTCTCGTTGCAAAGATGAACCTGTATGAATGTATGTCTGTATGTATGTATGTATGTATGTATATACTTATTTATGTATGCGTATGTATGTTTGTATGTATGTATGTATGTATGTATGCATGTAACGCTTTTCAATGATGGACATACTTGTCTCGTTGACAAGGTGTATGTATGTATGCATGTATGTATGTATGTATGCATGCATTTATTTATTTATGTATGTGTATGTATGTATGTATGTATGTATGTAACGCTTTTCAATGATGGGCATACTTGTCTCGTTGACAAGGTGTATGTATGTATGTATGTATGTAACGCTTTTCGATGATGGACATTGACAAGATGAACCTGCATGAATGTATGTATGTATGTATATATGTATATATGTATGTATGTATGTATGTATATAATGATGGACATACTTGTCTCGTTGACAATATGAAGGTAAGTATGTATGTATGTATGTATGTATGTATGTATGTATTTATGACCGGAGCACGCACGGTGAGCAAATATTCGCCAGCGATACAAACCTAGATAGATAGATAGATAGATAGATGGATAGATAGATGGATAGATAGATGGATAGATAGATAGATGGATAGATATATAGATTTCATGTTAGTGATGATGTTGATGTCAATTGCAATGACAATGAGTTCACGTTAATGATAACATCACTGCCAATTTTAATCCTAGCATTCATGCCAATGTCCATGTAAATCTTCTTCTCTTCTCTTCTCTCCTCTCCTCTCTTCTCTTCTCTTCTCTTCTCTTCTTTCCCTTTCCTTTCCGTTCCTTTTCTGTTCTTTCTGTTCTTTCTTTTCTTTTCTTTTCTTTTTTCTTTTCTTTTTTTCTTTTCTTTTGTTAATGTTCATCTGTACGTTAATTGTAATGTTAATGTTAGTCAATGTAAATATTAACGCCTATGAAAATATCGATGTCAATGTTGCGTCGTCTTCAAAACATTAACAT
>WBZZ01000595.1:32500-33673 GCA_019918135.1 Paulinella micropora
TAGTATAGTATAGTATAGTATTAGTATAGTATAGTATAGTATAGTATAAGATAGTATAAGTATAGTAAAGTATAGTATAGTATAGTATAGTATAGTATAGTATAGTATAGTATAGTGTAGTATAGTAGTGTATAGTATAGTATAGTATAGTATAGTATGGTATAGTATAGTAGTAATAGTATAGTATAGTATAGTATAGTATAGTATAGTATAGTATAGTATAGTATAGTATAGTTATAGTATAGTATAGTATAGTATAGTATAGTATAGTATAGTATAGTATAGTATAGTATAGTATAGTATAGTATAGTATAGTATAGTATAGTATAGTATAGTATAGTATAGTATTAGTATAGATAGTATAGTATAGTATAGATATATAGTATAGTATAGTATAGTATAGTATAGTATAGTATAGTATAGTATAGTATAGTATAGTATAGCATAGTATAGTATAGCATAGCAAAGCATAGTAAAGTCAAGTATAGTATAGTATAGTATAGTATAGTATAGTATTAGTATAGTATAGTATAGTATAGTAGAGTATAGTATAGTATAGTATAGTATTAGTATAGTATAGTATGGTTATGGTTATGGTATGGTATAGTATAGTAAGTATAGTATAGTATAGTATAGTATAGTATAGTATAGTATAGTATAGTATAGTATAGTATAGTATAGTATAGTATAGTATAGTATAGTATAGTTTGGTATAGTATAGTATAGTATAGTATAGTATAGTATAGTATAGTATAGTATTAGTATAGTATAAAATTAGTATAGTATAGTATTAGTATAGTATAGTATAGTATAGTATAGTATAGTATAGTATAGTATAGTATAGTATTAGTATAGTATAGTATAGTATAGTATAGTATAGTATAGTATAGTATAGTATAGTATAGTATAGTATAGTATAGTATAACTATAGTATAGTATAGTATAGTATAGTATAGTCTAGTATAACTATAGTATAGTATAGTATAGTATAGTATAGTATAGTATAAAATAGTATAGTATAGTATAGTATAGTATAACTATAGTATAGTATAGTATAGTGGAGTATAGTATAGTATGGTATAGTATAGTATAGTATAGTATAGTATAGTATAGTATAGTATAGTATAGTATAGTATAGTATAGTATAGCATAGTTAGTATAGCATAGCATAGT